>SNQJ01S0150274.1:0-23266 GCA_010110895.2 Picea sitchensis | reverse complement strand
TTCAATGTCAACCTATGCATATGATAAAGGAGTTATGCAATAAAATAAGAGTGATTTTATGGGAAAGGGACATGTCGTTGTATTATATTAAATGAAAGTCGAAGATACAACTGGATCACCTTGATGTCGCAAACTTCCTTTCAGTGACACTTGGTTCCAACACACACGCTTTCTCTACACTTGCATGAAGAATATCCAGTACAACTTGATAGACAACTAGAGTCTTCAAGCTTCAATCCAAACAGGGTTCTTCACACAATTCTTTCATCAATTCTCCATTCGATCTTGCTTAACCTTTTCCATGAGAAACCTTTCAATATATAGGAGAAGGAGAGATGGTTAAATGGATGAGGATGATCCCACTAAATCTGAGAAGTCAGTAGGATTCCAACCATGCAAATGCGAACTGATTTTCTAGAAGATCCTCTTCTAGAACCTTCGTAACCTCTTCTTCCATTTTTAGCCTTGAAACAGGTTCGCACCCTGCTTATAGAGAAAACTGTGAACTCCTCGCAGGCCAAGTATAGAGCAACCTGCGAGAATGAGGATTTTCACACTCTGCATCATATGTAGCCTACGAACTCACTTTAAAAATATGCTTTGTAGAGGAAGACAATATTCACTTTTCTCAAGAAAAAAGTCCTTATGAGGCCCTGATCAGATAACTGTATATACATCACTAGAGTGACCAAAATCATGTCTAACAGGAAGGAGCATTGGACAGCAGTAAAAATGGTTTGTAGTTATTTGTGTGGCGCTGCTAGCTATGGATTGTGCTATGAAGGAAGACCATAATTGAACAGAGTGGTCGATATACATGGATTTTTGGATGCAGACTGGGTTGGAGATTTGGATCATAGGAGATATACAAGTGAGTATGTGTTTAACCTGTTTGGAGGATAGTTATTTGTGTGGCGCTGCTAGCTATGGATTGTGCTATGAAGGAAGACCATAATTGAACAGAGTGGTCGATATACATGGATTTTGATGCAGACCGGGTTGGAGATTTGACCATAGGAGATATACAAGTGAGTATGTGTTTAACCCATTTGGATGAGCAATTAGTTGGATGAGCAAAGACAGGTTGTAGTTGTACTTTCAACTACAAAATCTTAATACACGGCAGCCACTCATGCAAGTAAGGGAAGGTGCATGGTTACAAAGATTCTGTTCCAAGTATTGGGTTGGTACAACAAGCTGTAAGGATAGAGGTTGACAGTCAGGAGGAATTTTTCTGATGAAGAACCCTGCTTATCATTCAAATACAAAGAACATTCATGTTCAATATCACTAGAGAGACATGATTGAAGAAAGAAAGTATCACTAATGAAGGTGGACACTTTGAATAATGTTGCAAACTCATTAAAAACTGCGTGAGCACCGAGAATTTCTCTTGGTGTAGAGAATCCATGTAAGTATCAAGCTTCCCTAGATTACACCATGTAACCTTGTAACCCCATGTATTAAAAGAAACAACAAGTGGGAGAATTTTGGGTATGTGTTATATCTTTTCCACAAGAGAATTTTGCATGTTATATTCTTCCACAAGGAATGGAGCAGCCCCCATTCCTTCTCCTTGAAGCCAAACCCGGCCGTAAATGTCTCATAGATCCATCAAGCCTCAAAACTAAACCTCCATTGTGAACACAAGAACCAAGAAGTCTTTATGAAATCAAAGACTCCAACCCGGCCAGAACGCTAAGAACCAACAGGCTTCTTTAGAATCAAGAAAGAAGCTCCCATCAATAGCTAATAAGGTTGTACAAACATTGCCCATGGAGAAGTCACACCTCCCAGCCAAGGCACTCCCTCCACTTTTAACGAACAGTCCACCCAAACCCTGCATGGTCCCACCACTACAAATGCTCAAACCCGACATTCTCACCTGCGGGATGAATATGCAGAATACAAAGGTGGAAGAAGCAGAATGCTGAAATACAAGCTCGTTGCAAGAACACAGAATATCTGAGGGAATCATACTTTCTTTGAATCTTCAGCATTGGACTTGACACGCCGAAGTTCGAAGCCAAGAAGAAAAAAACAAGAGAATTAAAGGTTATAAGATGGTTACAGATCTTTGACATGATGCAGAAATTATTTGCCACAAGGAAACCATCCCGTAACTATTCTTTATTTCTCATGGAAAGACTCATGTTGTTTCAAATCAGGTCTATGATAGAAGGAAACCCCATGAAGTCATCTCATCAATAGATTTTTATTCAAACCTTTGAAGCCGCCTCTCCACCAAAGATCAAGACTTCCTTTGTGAGGTATATTCCGCAATGAAGTATTCTAGAAAAACAGATTAATCGAATACAACCCTTGTTGATGTTCAACCTGTGAGTATCTACTCTTCCTCAATCAACACAAATCACTTCTTGGCATGATGACTTTTCAACCGCCAAGAACAACGAAGATAATCGCACCCTCTGGATCAGACCTAACCCTCAAAGAGTACCATATTCATTGCACGACGGCATTCTTAAAGGAAAAAGGTACGATCAACATGTCCCATGCTTGCAATCGCATCTGTGATTGTGAACGTGCGATCATTTCCGCCATTCTACAAGCCAATAATAACCTTTTCTGGCAGCATTCCACAGAAAAGGGCAACAATATAACCCTTTGGTCCTGTCAACTTAGAAGAAGCAATTTCAAGAGTACCCAGCTATATCCAAATATACACCGCGGTTGAAAATTGATTGGGTACCACTTCCATTTTCCCTTCTCTGGTTGCCTTATAGAAAAAAATATCAAATTATCTACCAACCGCCTAAAAAGGCAGAAAAGGCAACATGGAAAAGAATACGTGGAACCATGGTTCAATGCTTAATGCACAATAACGCCTATAGTTACCGCTGATATTCTATATGATCGAAATTATCCACTGATTCAGAGTGAGTTTCCCGAGGACACGCAACACCTTGAGTCGGGGGGGATGCTAGGACCACACTACTGTACCTTTTTGCCCATACTTTGCCATTGTTATACCCTTCATCACCTATATTTAGACTCATATTATCACTTCATCCTCCATCACCCCATGCATAACACCTTCTTCATCAATTATATGTTTAACTTGTTTTGCATAACACTTTGGGCAATACTTTTGTACTCAACCATTGATTAGAAGTGCGTATGTCCATATTATGTAATAGTTTCGCATCGATGCCGAAACACAAACGCCCAAAGCCACCACCGAGCCGATAGTCAAACATGGGAGCCGCTACACAACCGAGGATGCATATGCCAAACACGGCAAATGGTTGATCGACCAATGCATGTCAAACACTCCGAGTCGCTACTACCGCTGCCGACACGTAGAGCTCATTTCTAACGATGTCGAAACACGAGTCCCCGACAACAGCACCGCTTCTAATAATGTAACATAAATTATGCACTAAACAAAGATACAAATATGTGAAGAAGTCGCTACACCAAATTCGTGAACAAAGCTAAATGATTCGCCCCAGCCCCATTAGTGACATTTGGTTGCATAAGAATAGGACACTTCTATAATTGATTTAGAAAGAAGATCCGATTCAAGCAGTAGGATCCCGTGATCTGCCTTGGTATCGAGTTAGAATGATGGGATTTCCCTTAAATTCAAGGGAAATCACCATCTCGAGGAATCAATCTTTTATGTACTAAGAAATTCAGACGCTGGGATCGTTTAATCTCTCCAATTTGTAATGTGTTTTTTCAACAGATGAATAGAAGACGCTTTGATAATTCGGCTCTAAGTTTCCTGTTTAGGGGAATCTTGTGAGAAGGTAGGGCCCACCTTCTTCACAAGATTCATCCCTTAGTTAGAAGTGTGATTGTTTAATTTTCTGTTTATATTTTGTGCGGACTGCATTTGTCAAAACATCAAGCTTTTATGGATTTCAAGGCGGTTGAAACACTAACGACTCGCCTTAGTTATTGAATGGAATTGTAATTCTTTATCAATCTTGTGTGGTGATTCTATGTTAGCAGAGGTTTGATTAAAGATTCTAGCATTGCATTGTGAAGGGATTAAAATATCAGACCCCTCCCTCAGTTCATTATTTCAAATTTTGTTAGACAAAGTTGGTCCGATAAAGGTTCCTCGCCGCATGAAGGAACCTAGCCATCTTGACTTCGTAGATCTCTTTCCCCTGCAGCTTGTATAGACAGAGATCCTGCTAAAGTCCCCGCCCGTGAAGGGATTGTAACGCCTGTCTAGGAACCTCTTTATCCCCCTAGTGTGCTAGCTGTGAGACTTGCTAAAAGTCCCCTCGGGCTCAGACAAGAAGGGACCGCAACACCTTGTCTCCTCAGAACTCCCTTTACCCCCGCAAGTGTAAGCAGCTTAAACTTCATAAGCGTCCGCCTCTGTCAGAAGGCTTCAACACTGTCTCTGATTTTCACCTTCCGGGTAAAGTGTATATCGAAGTGGATTAAAGCAATCCCACTGTAAAGGAAAGGTCTCAAACATCTACTCACTCGCCTATTTTTCCTCAGATAATCGAATCGCTAGGGATCCCCGCTAGGAAAAGAAAGGAATCAAACTACCTTGTTCTCCTCAGAGACTCCAATCTCACAAGGTGCTAAACGTATGGCACCGCTGTTCCCCGCTAGACAACATCGTGAAGGAACTAAGAGCTTTGTCCCTGTTAGATAGAGCTTATTATTCTCTGCATTATTGCTTCAGAGTATGTTAGCACCGAGTCTCCTGTTTGAGAGTAAGGGTCCCTGCTCTCCGACATAAGATAGTTGTTCTTACCCATTGCAATGTTATTTTAAAATGTAATCCGTGACTTTAATTTGAATTATAAAGAATTGCAATAGGGAGATCTCTTTCCTCGATACAATTCGTAGCTTCAAAATCATCGTGCCAGTTAGATAGAATGATTTCTTTAATGTACCACTAAGTGCTTTTGGAATTGAGCATATACATAAGGGCAGCCTACCTTTGAAACAAAATACTTCCCTGGTTGATAATTTATGTTTCACTTGGTTGTTTGGGAAATTAATTAAGCAATTATAGTGACCAACATCGCCCGCATTCATTGCGCATATTATGAGGTCTTGAAGAAACCAGAGTAACACAAAGATATCCAATGTGCCTACAAATAAGGATCCAGAATGTCACAGCATCGCATTACTTCCAGATTCCTGCCCTCCGTGCCAATAACCATTTAAGCAAAGAATTCACGTAATCGAGGCAACATCATAATCCTTTTGACCCTGACAACTTAGAAGCAGCAAATTCAAGGGTATCCTAGTTATATCTAGTGTATGCGACATTGTGTTGAGAATTTGATAGGATACAAATTTTACTTTCCCCTACTCAGGCTGCCAAAAGAAACATATCAAGTCGATATAAGTCGGCCCAAAAGGCGTAAACGCGAGCATGGCACGATTGCGGAAGAAATGCGGTCAAACCACCGACGACAAGCATCACCGGAAGCTACCGGGCTTGAGTACTTTACATGGTCGCAACTGATTGATTCAGAGTGAGTTGCCCGAGGACATGCAACACTTTGAGTCGGGGGATGTTAGGACCACATATTGTACCCCTTTGCCCATACTTTTGCTATTATTTTACCCTTCATCACCGTGATTTTGACTTATACTATCATTTCATCTCGATCATTCCAAGGTATACAACGCCCTTTCTCATCACAATATGTTTAACTTGTTTTGCATAAAACTTTACACTACTTTTGAACCTAACCATTGATTAGAAGTGGCGTCCATATTTGCGTAATAGTATTTCGCATCGGGATGTCGAACACGCCGAATCAGCTTCAAAAGCCGTTGAGTCGATGTCGAATACCTGTCGCCATACGCCTTCAAGGACGATATGTCAAAACACTCTGGGAGTCAGCTAATTGCGGATGCATATGCCAAACACGGCAGCTATAACGGTTCAAGAATGCGATAATAAAACACCTGAGTCAGTCACCAATTCGAACATTTAGACAATAGGAGGTCATTTCACGACAAGTCGAACACGAGTCCCATGTACCTAGCAACAAAGTCGACACAGACATGAATTCATGCATTAACAAGATTAGCGCCTATATGAAGAAGCTGCCATTAACTAAATTGTAATAAAGATGTTTCGGCCTTACCGATAGCATTCTATTGCATAAGAATAGGACACCCCATGCTTATTTCTGAAAGAAGATCCGATTTAGTGTAGATCCGTGATTCCGCTTCAATGATTGTATCGATGGGATTTTCCTTTAAATTAAAGGGAAATCACCATCTGAGGGATCCAATTTCTGATGTACTAAGAACTTCAGAGAAAAGGGACGTGTTCAATCTTTCCAAACTGTAACGTGATATTTCACCGTGATGAATAGAAGACCGTGGCTTGATAATTGGCTCTAAGTTTTCCTTGGTTAGTGAATCTTGTGGAGAAGGGAGGGCCCACCTTCTTCACAAGATTCAATTCCCTCGTAGTTGGGAAGTGTGATTGTTTAAATTCGCTATATTTTGTTTAATCAAGCACTGTCAAAACATTGTTTGATGGATTTTGGGTTGCTGAAACACTACTGACTCTCGGCCTTTAGTTATTGAATAGAACTATAAATCTTTTAATGAAGAAATCTTGTGTGGTGATTCTATGTTAGCAGAGATTTGATTAAAGATTCCCCGCATTTACGTAGCGGATTAAAACATCGCATTCTCCGTAGGAATCTTTACATTATTGTTTCACCATGTTAGACAAGGGTCTCCGACAAAAGGTTCTCTCGCCGCAGTGAAATCTAGCCATCTTGACCTCAAGAGATCTCTTTCCCTTGCGATTGTGTTAGCCGAGATTTGGTTAAAAGTCCTCGCCTGTGAAGGGGATTGCAACACCTTGTCTTCCCGAGGACTCATTTTATCCCTCGCAGTAAAGGCAGCCGTAGATTTGGTTAAAAGTCCCTCCCCAGCCAGGAAGGGATCGGTAACACCTGTTCTCGTAACTCCTTACCGCAAGTAAGTAGCCGAGATTTGGTTAAGTGTCCCCGCCTACCAGGGAAGGGACCGCAACACCTTGTCTCAGATTTCCTTTTCACCTTTGTAAGTGGTTAGTGTGGAGTGGATTAAGGGTCCCTACTCGTAAAGGAAGGAACCAAAACATCCTACTCAATCGGGCTTCATTTTTTTCCCCTGCGGTTAATCGGGACCGGGTTAGAGATCCCCATGAAAGAAAGGAATCAAACCGCCTTGTTCTCTGTAGACTACAACCTCACAAGCAGCACAGAAGTATGGCCCAAGGCTCCTGCTTAGACGTAAAGGAACTAAGTGCTTTGTTCTGCGTAGATAGAGCTATTGTTTTCTCGTGATTATTGTTTCTATAAAAGAGAGTGTTAATGTTGAAGTCTCCGTTGAGAGTAAGGGTCCTGTTCTCGATTACAAGATAGTTGTTCTTACCCATTGTAATGTTATTTTAAAATGTAATCCGTGATTCTTAATCTAAATTATAGAGAATTGCAATAGGGAGATCTCTCTTTCCCCGCGGATAGCCAATTCGTGAGCTTCAGTCATCAGTTTAGATAGAATGATTTCTTTACTACAACACTAAGTGTTTTGGAATTGAGCATATACAGCGCGCAACTACCTTTGAAACAAAAGACTGGTTGATAATTTATGTTTCACTTGTTGTTTGAAATTAATTAAGCAATTATAGTGACCAATTTACCCAAGGTGACCGTGAAGGGGAAAGTCTTCACTGCATCTCGAATCGACGCTGACCAAACTCACTCAGGCTCCATAGAGGGTATACCCAATGACATGTGTGGGAGATTGCACTAGGTTGTAAGTCCGTTAAGAAGGTCGCCAACGTGACTTTTCCACCTTGGCCCTCAGCCCTTTCTTATCTCGTGGCCGCGACGTTGGATTTCATCACCAACCAGTGGCTCTGAAATAAGAAGGTATTGTCTGTTTGGTGATTGCTTCTAGATTTTGTTTACTAGGGTGTACTGTTTGTTTCCTCGTAGAGTTGACCATAGGATTTTTTGTTGGAGACTTTGTTACTTGTTTACAATTGCTCCTCCACGACGTTCGTTTAGGATGCAAGGTTTGTCTCCAATGACCGGAAGCTTCAACCTTTGCACACAACAACACCAGGGTACCTCGAGGACTCTCCTCATCCCGTGAAACTCCTCTTGTGATCTTTTAACACACGCGGGTGTATGTGACGTTCTAAGTCTTCTACACCACTTCCATAGTAGACCCCACCGGGTCCTCTTGTTGAATTTCGAATTCACAATACTCTAGAGGATTATCATCAGCTGGCCGTGGTGAAAGACCTTCCTCGACGACGATTTCATCTTTCCGGTGATGATCTTCCTCCTCCTGAAACAATTGCGTGGACCTTCACTAAAGATAAGAGGGCTGGCTAACCTTCTTGGTCGGGTGATTAATGCAGTTTTGTTTGGTCCCAATCTCCCTAGTCTCCCCGGAAGCCGAACACAAATGACTACTACTTATCGTTTTATTTTGCCTCCCGAGATGGCTCATCTTGCAAACACTACAAGTGTCCAAACCGGAATTCCTACAACCACTCTTGCCCCTAGCTAATACCCAGAACTTCGGCCAGCTAATCCAACTTTGCCCCTCAAGTTACCATGCATTGAATCCCACGCTGAATGTTCCATCCAACACCTCCACAAACTCCTAAGGGTTCTCCTGGTGGTCCTCAGCCTCCTCGACATCCTATTCCCGGTTTCATACCGACACTCCCCGCCCCTAATCGCAATATTAATCTTAGTGGTTCTATACCGACCATTGCAATCTGCACGTCCAAATTCCCGCTGGTGGACTAGCGGCACAGCCTCCTTTCTGCACTATAGTGACTACACAACCTCCGATTGGCACACACCGTTGGAAATGTCCCTTTAATGGGGACCAAACTCGCCTTTAGGCCAAAATATCCCTCCCGTGATTGGCCTTCGCATTGATTCAACTTTATGCAAAATGTTCCTCAAACCCCGGGGCAACAAACTATCCTACTCAAGGCCAACCGTGGTCCAGTGGGTGACTAATCCTATTTGGGTTCCGTTCCGTCTACTCAAACCCAGGTCCCTACTCAAACTCAAGGTTCTAATCCTTGGGGCTATTACCCTATCCGTCCACCATTGAATCAGCCAGGGTATTCCCTCTATGGACAGTCTGTTTATGGTCCTACTGGTTTACCGACGGGCTTCCACCCCAAAGTCACTGCACTTCGGTGAATCGGCAATTTCCATTTCTTACCACTTTAGATTTTGCCGATTTGTCTAGGATTTTGAATGATCCTATTCGGCACTCCCCCCAATGGCCTCGCTATCCCCTCAAGAAAGCCTGGCCGGCATTCCAAATTCGATGGGGCAGTGGGAGAGGGATCCTAATAACGACTTTCCATTTGTGGTGTTCATCTAACTCCTTGATGGATGACTCCATTAGGGTTATGTTTTTTCAACGCGACCCTTACAAAAGCATCTGCTAAGTGGTACATTGAATTACCACGTAGGTTTCTTTTCAGATTTCAACACTCTTGCTATGGCCTTCCTAACACACTACCGCCAATGATTTGTTAGATACGTGGATTGAGATTTTAACTCTTTAAACAAAGTAATACTAGCACTCATATCTGGATCACATCCATGAGTGGCGAATTTGAGTACGCCTCATTAAACTCGAAGCCTCGACGCTGGTCGAAAGTGGTTTACAACCTTGAAACAAAATTGGTAAAGACATTGCTATGGGCGTGTTGTCACTGAAGAGAAAGGTCACCGTACATTATCTATATCTCGTTTATTCGCAAACGCGCACTTTGTATGACTTACTACCGATTTACCTCGCTCCGTACTTCCAGCGACTTAATGCCCGCTGTTTCCCATGTACCGACAGGTGATTGGGACTATTCATGCCCATTCACATTCCGTGTCAACTACAAACCCAAAATCCAATTCTTTTAATGTTCAAAATGCTCCGCTCCTGCTCCTCCCGCTTCTGTGAAACTCAAGTGAACGCGAAACCAAACTACACCGGACCGGTAAGAATACTAAAATAGGGAAGGGGAGAGGCAAGGTGAGGGTAAAAACACTAATCCCAATGAACAAACCAAACCTCCCGCTGGTGATGACCGGGATAAAGCAAAACCACGCTTATCCTTGCCTTATGTGTAATGATGATCACTACACAAAGCATTGTCCAGACGTGTCGAGGTTCATAAGTTCCTTCAATCAACACCGTAAACCTTCTACTGGGTTACTTTGTCTCACCCCTTCCTGTCTCAACAGCAGGCTTCGTTGTTCATTCACGATCAACCCTCTACATCTACATACACAATCCTACGCTTAATGTGCACCGCGGGATTCAAGGAAAGACAATCAAGCATATTTTACCACTCGAGCTACAAAGACTATACTTCTTCTAAAGAGAAGGTTGATGATACACCTCCTGATTTGGTATCTATCTCTCCACCGAATCCACCTACAACCTACCTTTTCATCTCAAACACCAGTCTTGATACAGCGAGTATGACCACCCCCAAAGGTGCGCTCTAAGAAATCGGCATTCAATCCTCATGCTGCGCAAGGCCCGAACTATAGCATTGTAGAAGATCCGGCCCAAGCACCTTATGCAATGTCATCCCTCGAAGTCATTCAAAGTTTCCCAGCTCAACGAAAGGCACTATTAAAGTCCATCGGTGGAATTGATCCCACATAGAGAATTTAATAGTCTTGACTTGACAGAACATATTCCCAGGTTGCCTGCACAACTTGCATTTCAAATACAAGTTGTTGTTGCCGCATAAAGAGAATTTTGTCTGACAAATATCGATGAAGGTGCCTCTACCGTAATGTCTTTTTCTTTGGAAAGCCATTACTTCCACCATTAACCGAAGTCACAACACTTTGGCGTAGCCTTCAATGGCTCTAGTTTTAAACCTTATGGTGTTCTTCCATCGTTGTCTGTTACTCTTGAAGGTAAAACCATCCAAGTGGAAGTCAAGTCTTTGATACCCCTCTTGATTATAATCTTCTACTTGGTCGAAGTTGGGTTGATTCTATGTGTGTAGTAGTGTCCACCCTTTTTTTTCGTGTCCTACGATTTCCTTACCAAGGTAAAGTGGTCACGGTTGATCAACTTTCCTTATTTAATTATAATTCACGTACTAGAAACGTACATTTCATTTAGAAAACACCTATTGGTTATGAGAATGTCGGGGTCGATCTTCTAAAAGATTCTTCATTAATGGGTACTTTCCCCATACCACCCCACCCAATATTCCTAACCCATTGGGCCAGAAGCTCATTAACATGATCTCTACCACGCCTCGCGGAACTTCCAGCCTCTCGTCAATTCTTTGATAGTACCGGATCCTCGAGATCATGTTCGCTTCTAACGTTATGCCTAAGTCCATTGAGTCGGATTGCCATTCAATCCAAGAACCCTCCTATTCTTGCGAGGAGTTGTCTCCGATCCTTTTCATGTCGCTCTTCCGACTGGATGAAATGATCTTGTCTGTTTTAGATGACACCCCTGGGACGATGGAAATCATCATCCCATCCTCTTCCTAGAACAATGACTCTTTGAGAATTATCAACTACCACCTCCGGCTTCACCTTGTTGTTATCTCCACTATTCCCCTAATTCACATTGTGATGTTTTGCTAAAGGGAACCTCGAGTAACATTTCACCCAATTTTATACCTATAGATATTTCAAGAAACCTCGATAGTCGAACGTTAATATTGAACTGTTCTCCGTAAGAAATTGTCACTTAATCTCCTTGCCTCAAAAGAATTTCGCGGATATTTTGCATTGAGTTATTGTGGTGTACGCAATTAAGACATACCCCTGAGCTAAACCATTCGAAGCACTGGCCCGCCCATCCAATTTAAAATCACATGCCACCATTAAAGCTTGAGGTTGAAAAACTTTTAAAAGCCGGTTTTATTTATCCGTGGCATTGACAGAATGGGTTTCTAACCCAATTTATCGATAAAAAAGGTGGTAGTATTCGCGCTTGTGTTGATTATCGGTGATATCAACAAAGCTTGTCCTAAGGACAATTTTTCCAACTCCTTTCGGCCGCACTGCATCGGCCGACATTTGTGCCTACAAATAGTGAAATCTTTTCTCCATGGATGGATTCTCCGGCTATAATCAAATCAATATCGCCCCGAGGGACCAACAAAACAACTTTATTTGTCCTTGGGGGTACTTTCTCCTACAGAAAAATTCCATTCAGTTTAAAAAATGTCAGTGCAACTTTTCAACGTGATATGTCTTATGCATTTCACGATATCAAGCATATTGTTCAAATTTATTTGGATGATTTTGTCATTTCACTCTTTACGTCGAATCGATTACCCTATGCATCTCCATGCGATTTTCCTCCCTTGTCGATTCTCCCATTGCATTCGGCTAAAATCAAGATAAATAAAAGTTCTTTATGTGAGAACTGGAAGACTCTCTGCTTTATTGTTTCATCGCCATGGGATCCGTGGATCCTATTAAGGTCGGTATGACTTTAATTCCCTCCTCCCTTCTTCTTTGCGGCCAGCTACAAAGTTTGCGGAAAGTAAATCCTTTATTCACGATTCCATCCCTAATTACCGGAATTACTTCCTGGTTTCACGCTGGCTCTCTAAAGAAAGGTCTTCGAAGTTTGTTTGGAATAAAACCCGCTAATGATGCCTTTGAAGCCTTGGTAGTTGTCCCTACCAAAGCTCCCTCTTCTTTTCTTCCCGACTATAGTCGAGATTATTACTTTCTTTATTTAGTCAACCGAAAGTATACCATCTAAGATGGTTCTCGCTCAAGAGGATGATGTTCACTATGAACATGTTATATTACCTGAGTCGGAGTTTAACTTCTATGGAAATTAAATATCAACATGTTGAGAAGTTGGCCTTGGTTGTTGTTCAAGTTGTCCAACGTTTTTGTTATTATATCTTATTACATAGAACCACTGTTATTTATGATTTTAACCCCATGCAACATATATTGACTCATCAATTGTCGGGGGTAATCCAAGTGGATTGTTATTCTCCAGAGTTTGATTTGAATTGATCGTACACATCGAAGAAGTTCTGGTTTTCACTGAAGTTAATTTGTGATTTTCCCCATTAATCGCAACGGAAATGTAGCAGCTTGGATTCGTTACCTGACGAGTCTCTTTTCCTTATAAATACCGATGATTTGGTACCGAGATATCATTATATATCTCCAAACTCAAACTTTCCTACCCGATTTGTCTAGTGCGTCAATGACGCCGTGGTCCGCTATCGCTAATCGTGAATTATATTATTCTCATCATTGTTGATACTCTTTATCGTCAAGGTGTTGACTCTGTTTGACGTTGTTTAACCTGAAGAAGCCGAGAGATTTGAATGGATTGCCACCGAGCATGTGGCTGGCCATATGTCTGCATGCTACCGCCGTAGTGTCTTACGTAAGGTGGACACTCTTGGCCCTCGCTATTAAAGATTTGCATCACTATTGTTCGGTATGTCATGCATGCCGCACTCTATAATCGAAGATTCACCGCATCCCGGCCCCTTCACCCCTGTAGTCCTCAAGAGGTCCTTTCGCTAAATGGGCATTGAATTCATGACATGTCACCCTCACTCCTAATGGGGCATGGGTACATTATTGTAGTCATGGATTATTTTACTAAATGGGCTGCAGGCAATACCATATCTCGATAATACTGGGAAGATCAAGTAAAGATTCTTCTCTCGCTCAACCATGTCATCACTGCTTTGTGTTCCTCAGGTTATCACACCGCATCCGTAGTCATTTTAGAAATAATATGATGTCCGAACTTACAAAGAAGTTGGGCCTCTGGCTACTTATATCTCAACTCCCTATTATCCACAAGCTAATGGCCGGTTGAAGCCATTAACAAAGTTATTATCACTATGATTAGACGGATGTTAGGAATCCATAAGAATAGTTGGTACACAATGTTATTTTCGGCATTGTGGGTGTATCGCACATCCGCTAAGTCCGCCCAATCGGATTCACACCTTCCGATTAGTCTATGGCATGGAAGCCATTCTGTACCTATAGAATGATTCCGTCTTTGAAGATAGCCATAGAACTCTTACCCAATACTTCTAATGAAGAAGAATGTCTATTGTATATAATGCGATTAGATGAGACTCACTGTGACAGTACTCTTGTAATCGGGGCTCAAAAGAAATGTGTTAGCACCTGTGATGACAAACATGTTAAACCTCGGTCTCTTCGAGGGAGATCTTGTTCTTTATATGAACAAGATAAAGATGTCTTAGGAGCTGGAATTAAACCAATGTGGCGCGGGTCTTACATTGTTAGCAAAGTTTTGACGTAAGGCATATGAGCTTAAAGCGGGATTATGATGGGTACCTTTGAGTGAACCCAAAAAATGGGTTGTACTTAAAGAAATACTATGCATGAGTCATTTGTGCATGAAGTATTTGTATTTTTATGTATCATATCGAGTGTGTGTGATTAATTTTAGCTTTGAGTTTGACGTTATTTGGTCCTACCCTTACGATTATTGCTATGTTTGATTGCTAGATGTCTGAGTATTCGCTACCTTATATTGGCTATTTCAACATCTTGCTAGTCAGAGTACTCAGAATCTAGCTGTTTAGCTATTCATGCCCCAACAAACGAGCTTATATCTCTTTACTTAGGTGTATGTCTTGGGCGAAGCAACCAACAAATATCAAGTATAGGCATAGCCACCGTGATTGAGTTATCGGTTGATGCTATCTCTTGGAATTCGCTTCGTTTGCTGAATTTGACTACAGCTTAGTGGTGCTACGCCATAATGTTTATTCTATCTCAAGTCCTACATTATTAAGAGTATATTTATGGATTCATTCTTGAAAGACATTTTGATTTTGCATCGAATATCAACACATTCTCAGAAGTCTTAATACATTGATAGATGTGTTAGCTAATTATGTGTATTAGACAGCATTTGAACAATTTATAAATCAAAACACATTAAAATGTACACAAGTGTAAAGTAAGCCGTAAAACCATGTATATATATATAACGACAAAGTTTGGTTGTTACAAAATGCGTCCAAAGACCAAAGATCAAAAATGGAAGCTTATGGTTTCTACATAACGATATCATGACATCAATGATGTTCAATTTATAGCATTACCAAAGCCCCGCCAATTTAATGGAGAAAACGCACCCATAGAGGTTGAGACTCCCATGGTATGATGTTGATCATGTTGTGGGATCTCCTGCAGAGGCATATCCGGAACATCATGCATCAGCCTCTAAATTTTGCTCCACAAGAAAGTAGTCCTCAACATGCTGGTGGACTGGAACTACTGCTTCTCCAATAACAGAGAACTCCCAGCAGGTCTCAGAGGGTCTAACACTTCCATGTTAATACTGGTTATTTTGGTAAGGTCTTCGGCTAAAAAGTTACAAAACAAAACATTTAATATGCGATGAAAATATAAAAACATCATTTTAAAATTAAAAGTTGGTGACCTTCTTACCAATGCGTCTTCCCACTGTATCTTCGAAGGATGAGGTCGATCACCTCGAAAATCCAAGCTGGCCAGACGCATAATCCTCACTATCACAACCCGGCTCTGACTAATCAAGAACGATCGCCATATCTCCACCCATTCCGCCACATGCCTAGCTAGCTGAGCTGCACCATCAAGTAGACTGGTGGACTTCTAGGGACCGGAACGCTGGCCTAAGCCCGTGACACCGGACTCTCTCGCAAAAGAAGGATACTAACAATGATCCATAACCGAATTGTTTGAGGTCTCCGCGCCTGCCTTTTGTCAATTGTTTCTTGAGACTACATAGCAATGCGTCAGCCCAGTTGAAAAATCGGGGCTCAAGACACTCAAGAGCATATTGAAAGTAGCTCTGCAGAGCCATATGAGGAGAAGCACCGCCCGCCATCCGAGCTATGGTCAGATGGTACGAAGAGTGATGTCGGTCACTCACTAGATAGCCACTTTTCCCTTTCGCCTTTCTGCCTCTGGCACACAGTAATCTCTAACATACTCACTCATCTTTCTACCACCACTGCGACATATGAACCCCTTCTGATAATCCTGCCGTAAAATATATATCTTCGATATCAATAGTCATTGTATGGGCACCCACATGGAAAATCTGTTGGTCCCGATCCCACATTTGGATTAAGTGTTCCAATAAAAGAACTTGGGCTCTCATGCCCGAAATAAAGAAGTAGTTTAAGAGACCACAATATCTCAACGCAGCTATGGTAGGAGGATGATTATCGACCATTGAATTATCCTCTTCATGTTCTCATTCTCTCCACTCAAGCACCATGGTATGACTATTGACTTGCAATAATAACCATGGAAGATAGTCAATATCTTGGAATCATAAGGAAAATTGATTTTTATGGCTAAACGCTTTATCAAATTTTTTATTCTGCACTGCCCGCAGGTGGACTTAATGCCAGCGGATTTCCGGTGACCGTGGTTAAATCTCACCTTCTGAATCTAAATTCCCTTGCGTCCGAAAGGGTTGGATCAGCGGAACTCGCTTATGCTGTAGGGTTTTAAAAAGTCCCTCACAACTCAATTTTTGACCATTCAAATCATAAAAATAAACCATGGCAAGTTAAAGAATTGAGCACTTCCCTATTTGATCCAAACAAATAGGATTTGATGCAATCGGAGCTCCTTAAATTGACTTCCTTCTTTGAAGATTGGAGTTGAAATGGTAATTTTTGCATTGAATTGGTGTTTGGGTAAAACAAATGGTGAAATGGAATGGTAATTTTGATTTATTTACTTTTACCATTTAAAAGTGGGTTTTTCATTCTTTGTCATTATTTTTCCTATTTAACCCTAATTATTAATGAGAAAGTGAGTAAATAACTTGCAGGCACCTAACGAGACGATTATGGATCCAAAAACTTTGGCGATATGGTGTAAAATTGTTTTGTTTCTATGGTTTTGATTTAAACCCACGAGTGACTTTTATCCGTTATAACACTTGTAAAAATTTGAAATCCAGATCGAGTGTTGTTTTATCTTTTTTCCGGGCTCGTTATGGTTACACTAAAAAGGAACTCGGAGTTGACTTAAGCCCTTTTCACCACTCTCTAAACATGAAAAAGATTGTCGAAATGACCTTGCTATTTTCAATACCAGCAGCATTGAATTTCTACGCTACCGAGCGAGCATATTTTAACCCTTTTCGGTCTCGCTGGACTATTGCACGAAAAAGGCACCGAGAGAGTCTTCATTTTAAAGTGTTTTTCCAAACTCTATAATCTTGAAAAACCTTCGAAGTTTCTATCTCGACTCAACAAACATTGAAAGATCTCGATGGGACCAACCACTCCTTCTTAGGGTTTCGTTAAACACCGAGGGACTCGTCCCAAGGATGAGATTATATTAACAAACATATGTGATCCTCTGCAAGCTAGCGTAAAAATAAAGAGAGGTAATTGCCAAAGAATGCATGGGGAAAAATTTGGGAAAGGGATATGTTTCGGGTTTTGTATTCATTGGGCGTAGGTGTCAGCTCTTGAACATGACACCCCTATTCATCATCATAAGCCGGTTTGGGTAATCCATTTGTCTCTCATTCGATTGGATTACAAGGTCTTTCCATGTGTCGCTTTTTGAGTCAATGCCAAATCATTGGTCGGGTCATCCCCATGCTGCTCAAGAGTTATCCATTTGAAACCTCTATTGAGTCGTAATTCATCTGTGCTATCTTTCATTTTGAGTCGGCCTTCCCCGCGTCCAAAGTCCAATTGTCACATACTCGTTTCACTTTCAAACTCTGCTACTCATTTCGCGGTCACCATGGGGATGTATCATATTCTCCGTGACGAAATCTTGTTACGTCGACATCAATACATTATCCGAGATTGAGACTTAGAAATTATTCAAGACCTTTGAACTTGTGACAATTTCAATGGAAAGTTTCTCGCCGCATTTAGGTTTACATCATCAATTCTCCGGATCGAAGATTCCATTGATTGTCTCGACATCAACTCATTTATTCACAATTTATGGATTATACTATAGTACCTTGGGAATTGCGCTGATCGGTGACTGCGACTTGTTACAACTGTGATACATCAATGACCTGGTGAATCAAGTGGTTTCTACCATAAACCGACTGACACATGTAATCACATGGTCGATTCGTACTTTGGGTGATATATTGAAGACTCGATATATTTCCATGACCAGCCGCCATGGAGTATGTATTTTTTGCGACACTTAGATCCACTGTATATGTTTCGTGGATAAGTCGTCTTGACTGAAAATTTGTAACACAGATCCACAGTGTATTCCGTGCTGGATAAAAGTATAATATGACCGCATGGATCCACGCTGTATGATTGGTGGCCATGACCTTTGTTTATGGTGTCGCTGTACTTCTATGATCCGGTATGGGAATGCCTACCCGAATTGATATATATGATAATTGCTGATGCTTGTATGTCATGCGTCTCTCGAAGTAGATGTGCTCTTGGTTCTCGACATACACATGCAACTTACAAATTCTATTGGATCGCCAACGTCTCCTTAATCTCCGACTTTGGGGGCACTGCTATCCATTTTGGTTATCGAGATGATATTATGATTACGTCATGATAATGTAAGATCAAACTCATCACTAAGAACTTTTCCTAAGAAGGTTACACTTGTCATTTTCTCAAAAATCATATTTTTGAAAATAGTCCGCAGGCTACATATATACTCACCTGCGAAAACCCTTAATTTCCGCAGGCTGCATATATACTAAACTGTGAAAATCCTTCATTTCCGCATACTCCATTCAGATTGACTGTGAAATTTCCGCACGGTGTCAATGATTAGGCTGCGGACATGTTTCTAAAGAAGAAAAAAATGGATGAGTTCTCGATCCTTCTAGAAGGAATCTCTAGAAGGGTGAGTTGGAGTTCAATGGTTGGCAAAATAATCGACTTTCCAGATATCTTGGGATCATTCCCTATCCAAGTAACTAATTATTCTTCTCCTATATAATGAGGATATTACTTATGGAAAAGGTTAAGAAGAAAAAGAAGAAGAGTGGAAGAACAAGAAGAAGTTAGTAAGCTAGCTGGATATTGATTGGAGAACTTGTGAAAGATTGTATGGAGGATTTATGCTACAGCAGCAAGAGACAAACAAGTAATCATATGTGGTTGAACTTCTTCATGCATGAGAAAGTGTATGTGTCAGAACTAGAAGCCATCGAAAAGAATATCTACGACATCAAGGCTCAGTTGTATATTTCTCTCTCTTTCAATTAATGCAATACACATCATGTCCCTTTCCCATAAATGATGATGTCATCTTATTACATGATCTCTTGATCACATGTATAGACTAGGTATTGAATATACTAATGCCTTTGATGTGATTGGTCTGTGTCACAGGATTGGAATCCACACAAGAGCATCTGAAAGGTAGCAAGGAACAACAACATTAAAAGGAGAGGTTCATAAGGTATGTCCACCATCCATTTCTCTTAGTTCATTCAATATCTAGATCTAGGAAAGAGTAGTATTCTCAATACGTTTTTGTTCCGTGATCCAGTGGATCTGGGAGATTGGTCCGCAGGTCCAAGACTCACGGTAGTCAGTCCATAAACAAGAAGGTAGAATACTACTCCATACACCTCACAGTAATGGAGTTGCAAAAGGATGAACATGTGACACCGATGGAAAAGCAAGGTGCATGCTTAGTGGTTCTAGGTTAGGGAAAGCATTATGGGCAAAGGTAGTGGGTAAAACATGTTACCTAGTCAATCAATCACCATCATCAGTGTTGGATGACATGAGTCAACAAAAGGTATGGACCGGTAAGGAACCTTCTCTCACACATCTTGGCGAGCATTTCCGCTACAATGCATATGTTCATGTTCCGTAGGAAAAATAGAGTAAGTTGGATAAAAGGTTGAAAAATGTATCTTTATTGGATATAAAGATGGTCTCAAAGGTTATAAGATTTGGAACCTTAAAACTAAGAAGGTAGTGTAAAGCCTAGATGTGGTATTTAGAGAAATGAAGGATGTTGTTAAACAAGAATTGCTACCAAGTAAGAAAGAACCAGAATATAGATTTGATTTAAAGGATGATGAATCAATCTACTAAGAAAAATGAATAAGAAGAAGAAGATCCTCATACTCCACATTGAGGAGACTGGGCTCGAAAAGAAGGCTACCATGTGCGATATAGTCCATCCGATTTCGCTCAAATTCGCTTTGCATCTATTAATCGATGATGATCCTAGAACCAAGCGAGAGGCAAAGGCATTTAGAGGATGGAAATCTTTGGAAAAGGGTTGTGGAAGAAGAAATGGCATCTTGGATAAGAATGAGGCTTGGGAACTAGTGGAGTTGCCAACTAGAAAAAAACCCATTGGCAACAAATGGATATTTAAAAGAATCTTTAATGCGTAATGGAAAAAGTGGAGAAATACAAAGCTCGCTAGTAGCAAAGAGTTGGCCCCAAGTTGGGGAATTGATTTTGGTGAGCTCTTTTATCCCTCGCTGCCAAGTTAACCTCTATAATATTTCTCTTATATCTTTTCTCATTGTTACTCTTGATTTTGAAGTAGAACAGATGGATGTGAAGACAACATTCCCTCGCATGGGGATATGAAGAAGAAATCTATATGAAGCAAAACTGGGTTATGTTGTGAAAGGAAAGAAGGAGTTGGTATGCAAGCTGAAAAAACTCGTGATGGTTTAAAGCAATCACTAAGGATGAAATCAAAAATTTGATACTTATATGCTAGAACTCACTCTACAAGAAGAAAAGAGGATCATTGTGTGTATTTTAAATTAATTGGTGATCATTTGATTTATTTGGTCTTGTATGGATGACATATGTTGTTGATAGGAAACAACAAGGAGATTATCCAGATGTGAAAAATCAGTTGTCCACTAAATTTTGACACATTAAGGATCTCGAGGTTTCAAATTTCATTTTGGGCATGGAAATTAAAAGAAATTGGAAAAGGAGGAAACTCTGATTAAACCAGAAAAATATTTCTCGGTGACAATATGTAGGCTTCTAATATGTAGGAATGTAAACCCTGCATTAAGGTTCCTATTCCTATTGGTGTAAATTTATTCAAGCAGATCGTCCCAAGACACATGAAGAAGAGGAGACATGTCCTATGTTCCATATGTGAGTGCACTATGTTGATGTATGCAATGGTCCGTACTAGACCGCACATTGCACATGCAATGAGAGTTTTGAGCATGCATATGTCAAAACTAGGGAAGTGTTATCGGATAAACCGAGGGTGCGCATAATTAACCGATCTCCCTAGATCCACCTATATCTGTAACAAAATAGGATGTGACATGACTCTTTCTAAGTTGTGGTCATTGAATCTATTATTAAGAAGGAATGAGTGACATACCTTATATCACCTCCTTAGGTCTATGTTGTTCCTACTTGACTCTGGTTCTCTTGTGAAGTCAAGTCCATGACAACACAAACCAACCAAAGTGAAGATGGAAAGTATATTCAATGTCAACTCCATGCATATGATTAATGAGTTATGCAATAAAATAAGAGGATTTTATGGGAAAGGGACATGTCAAGCATTATATTAAATGAAAGCCTAAGATACAACCGATCACCTTGATGTCGCAAACTTCCTTTCGACACTTTGGTTCCAACACACACGCTTCTACACTTGTATGAAGAATATCCAAGATAACTTGATAGACAACTAGAGTCTTCAAGCTCAATCCAAACGTGGTTCTTCACACAATTCTTTCATCAATTTTCTATCTGAATCTTGTTTAACCTTTCCATGAGAAACCTTCAATATATAGAGAAGGAGAGATGGTTAAATGGATGAGGATATCCACCAACTGAGAAGTCTGTAGGATTCCAACCATGCAAATGCGAACTGATTTTCTAGAAGATCCTCTTCTAGAACCTTTCGTAACCTCTTCCATTTTTAGCCTTGGAAACGTGTTCGCACCCCGCTTATAGAGAAAACTATGAACACCTCTTCAAGCAGCTGGCATAGAGCAACCCGCGAATGAGGATTTTCACACTCTGCATCATATGAAGCCTACGAACTCACTTCTTTAAAAATATTATTTTAGATGAAGACAACATTCATTTTTCTCAGGAAAAAGGTCTTCATGGGAGCCTGGACACATAACTTGTATATACATCACTAGAGTGACCAAAAATCATGTGTAATGTGAAGGAGCATTGACGTACAGCAAAAATGGTTTAGAAGATTTGTGTATACCGCTACCATGGATTGTGCTATGAAGGAAGACCATAATTGAACAGAAAGTGGTCGACATACATGGATTTTTTGATGCAATCGGTTGGAGATTTTGATCATAGGAGATATACAAGGGGTTATGTGTTTAACCCGCTTGGAGGAGCAATAAGTTCGATGAGCAAAAGACAGGGGTTGTAGTGTCACCTTCAACTACAAAAGTTGAATACATGGCGCCACTCATGCAAGTAAGGAAAAAAACATGGTTACAAAGATTGTGCTCAAATATTGGGTTGGTACAAATGTCGTAAGGATAGAGTGTGATACTGAAAATTTTTCCTGGCAAAGAACCCCGCCTATCATTCAAATACAAAGAACATTCATGTTCAATATCACTTTGTGAGAGACATGATTGAAGAAAAGAAAGTATCACTAATGAAGGTGGACACTTTGAATAATGTTGCAAACTCATTAAAAAAATCTGTGAGCACTGAGAATTTCTCTTGGTGTAGAGAATCCATGGGCATTGTTGCCCTAGATTGTTGACTATGTAACCCTGTAACCCCCTATATGAAAAGAAAACAACAAGTGGGAGAATTTTGGGTATGTGTTATATTCTTTCCACGAGAAACATGACACCTGCCTCGGGAAACGTGTCATGTATTTAGGTGGTTTTTCGGCACATGGTTTTTGCCGATGGTTTTCTATTTCCATTTAAGTAATTAGGGTTTTGGAATAATCCATGTCATTGGGTTAGGGTTTTGGATGCTGCTGGCTCCTATATGTATATTGTATTGTAAACAATGTATCACTATGAATGAATATAGAATATGTTGGTTTTCCCGGTTTGGGTTTCCAGGGGAAAAATCTCTGTGTAATGTTTGTATTTTTTCTGTTCTTTTCTGAATATTTGTTTGTAGTAGATATTGTACAAGGTTAAAATTTACAAAAAGAGCTAAGGAGACCGAATATTTCAGACCAAATCCTCTCACAAGAGGAGATTTATGATTCAAAATGAGATCTTATGATTTCTATTTATACAAAAATTAGCCAACATGGCTTGTCCACAA
>SNQJ01S0150273.1:0-13051 GCA_010110895.2 Picea sitchensis | reverse complement strand
GGCATTTGACTGTCATTTCTTATTCATGTCGTTCGAGTACCACAGTGTACTAAACTTCGTGGCCAGAGGTTCAAACAGCTCGATGTCCGGGAAAGTCACACCTTCTGGCATCTCCCATGTGATGAAAGCGACTAGTATGAGAAGCCAGATGAAATGGAACTCGTATCCTTGATCATGTGCTTCCCTACAATCGATTTCCAACTGGTTTACCAGGTACTTCGCCCAATTCATCTGAAGTCCTTCTGTGCACTTCCCTGCGAGGTCGACTACAAACCCCGTGACTTGGGTGGGTCGATTCTTTCACACCAAATTTTCTGCGATCAATTGGAAGGCAAGGTGCACTACGCTGCTTTGGATAGAAGCTACCTTGTAGCCTCGCATGCCCTTCTCGACATCACTGTAAGTATCCTTTATCTTATGGGCGAGAGCGCTATCCGCGGTTTTTCTGGGGTAGAACTCTTGTGGGTCAGGGCCTTGAATACTTAGCCCTGTGATCCGATTGATCAACATCGGATCCACTGTGATATGGCGGTTCAACAACAAATATCCATCGTGGTAGCAGGACAACAGCAACCTGATGCATGCATTCACTTCTTGATGCCTTCCGAAGTGCGTGATTTTCATGACGTTGAGTAGTGTGGAATGCACGAGGTTATGGGTCCATGATTGAGGAATTATATTTGAATTCTTTCCTTTTGTTCTTGTGAGATACTTATGCGGGGCGAGCATGCTATAAACCTTCATGTTGTCGAGGTTGAAGTCGCTAAACTTCAACACTGTGATCTTATCCTGGTCTATGTGCACTGTGTGTATCCCCTTCGGGAGGTACGCAGTGACCAAAGTGTACTCAAATTCACAGGGTACACTGTCACGATTTATCATGCCGCTCAGAGGGGGTAGATAGGTGGGTAGTATACTCAATATTAACTTAGCATTGGCGAGATCATCCCTATTCTTAGTTCGCTTTTCATCTACTAGTCAGGATGGACTGGCTCGAGCAGTGGATGGAGAGGTCAGCAGTCCTCTCATCGAAGATACTTGTACACCTATAGACACTCCTCTCTCTGACATGACTCTTTCAGTCATTAAGTCGAGGAGAACTTCCGTTACTTATTCTTCAACGGCGGTGAGATTGTCGGAAATACGCACTTGGGATTAAAATTATCGGGGTCACGAGGATCTTGGATACGGCACTATAACAAATAGAAATAGTGCAATGATCATTGTATACGATGCACTTAGTCTATGGGCTTCAAATTCTCATTTAGAAAAAGTGTTCTATGTGCATGGCGCAACGGGATAAGTAGGCAACTCAGCAATGGTTCACTTGCAATGGTTATGGGCCTCCATTAACTCTTGTTTGATCCATTATGGCGTGATCTAATAGTCTGACGACGGATCTTTATTTCCTTTATGCCCATTCGGAGCATCGATCGAACGGTTATAATATCCCTAACGGCTATATTGCTTCGCCATGGCGAAGTGCCATGTGTCGTTGTTCTAATATAATGGCGAAGCTCCAACTCTGTAAATTTTTTGTCTACGAAGTTCCCTCTGGAATCTTCTGTAACTTTTCAATCTTAGCCCTCTTTTTACTTGGCTTTCTAGCCTTCTTTCCAGTGAGCTTCGTCTCGGTATGTCTTTTTCCATTCTGATTCTTATCTTCTTTTAACATAGTCACTGCGCGTTGTTGAGATTATTTCCTAGGATTCAAGGGTAATTCTTCTTTTGGAGTAAGTACTTCAGTCTTCTATGGGTTTTCTATTGTTCTTGTAGCTTTGACATCAAGGTCTCTAGTGTCAAATAGCTTCGATATGTTCTCTTGTTCTTCAATCAAGTATGTGATCCTTCTAGTCATGAAATATTTTAACTCTTGTTTCTTCTGCTCCAAGACTTCTTCTTTTTTGCGGTTGGCTTGATCTTTGTCAATCCAAGGTTTTCCTATTAACATGGTAAATGGGGTGTTGTCCTCAATAAATTGAATAATCTCAACATCTTCCTCTGTCGAAGTTCCATTGACAGTCATAGGTATCTGAGCGAGCCTTCCACACGGGTTTACCAGTTTTCCTTTGAATGACCCTATTCCTCCTAATCAAGGAATCATAGCAGGCCTTCCTATAGCTTCCCAAGTTCTCTCTGTCATGACATTCACATGTGTTTCCTCATCTAGGACACAGTCAATGTCGAAGTCTCGTATTCTTGCTTCGATGCGTTCTTTTCCTTTGAATATTTCTGATAATCTAACATGTCGGTGGTCATTCAAGGTTTCTCTTATTTGTAGCAATATTTTCTATGATTCTTCCTGGGGTTCTGCTATAGCCTCTGGAGTTGCCTTAGGGTTTTCTTGATTCAGATTCATTCCTTCAAGATTAGCAATCATTATGAGGCAATACAACACTTCATGGTCCATAGCTTTGCAACAAAGAAAATTAGGTCTTCTCCCAGGGCATTCTTTAGCAAGATGTCCCAGTTTTCTACAACTGTAACAAAGGGTTAATCATCTCTTTCTCTTAAATGATCCCCAGCCTCTTTTGTACTGCGCACTAGGATCATAAGAGCTAACCTACAATAAATTATTTCTGGGATCCTGCATCCATTCGTTAGTCCAAACATTCTTTCTATGCATAGGTATAACATATCTTTCACTATTCTTATCAGATCTACTTATATCAAACCTTCTTTCATCTATTAATGCCCTAGTTTTCAAACTAGGACAGACTCTATTAAACATACCTAGATCCATACTCTAGAAATAAAAATTTCCACTTATCTTACTTCTACATAGCACAAAGCGTTCAGATCTAAAAAAAATTACTATCTTTACCTTTATCAGAGCACAGAGCTTGCAGATCTTACCTCTTTTAATCAGAAATTCTCACTTTTACCTTTCTTAGAGCACAAAGCTTTCAGATCTTGCTTCTTTCCTTCAGATCCAACCTCTTTTCTTTAGATTGGGCTTATTTCTTTTAGATTCAACCTCTTTTCTTCAACACGGAGCTTTATAGATCAAGTAGAACACTACGCATCGGGGCACATATCTACGCACAGAGCTTCCACAATTTCAGGATGAATCTTTGCACAGAGATTCTTCTTTCTTAGTTCCCAGCAATCACAGTTTCAGTCTTGGCAATGGAACCATTTGTTGGCACAGAGGTAGACCTAGGGTTCAACGCTACAACAACGCACCAACAAAACCCTAACTACTGGCCCTTTCGGCAACACTTGTGAAGCAGATGAAGTCTCACCCGAGGTAGAGGCAAGGGTGGTTGCAAGACTCAGGTGTTTGCAACCTTAGTTGGGACACAAATCTATGATTGTACTACTTAATAAATCACTTAGCATCGTTAGTTCTACAATATATAAGCATTAATCACTTCGTTGATAAAACAGGGCTTTGCAACATTCACACTGTTATAACATACTTAAGCACTTAGCATCAACAGATAGGTCAGATCTAGAAGATCAAGCACTAAACACATTCATATGGATCAGATCTAATACTCTCACATATCATAAGCATAAAGAAGAAGTAGATATATCTAAACATATCGAAGCACTTAGCAAATAACATGTGAACACATCAAGACAAAGCACAAAGCACATAACACAGTGTTTACGTGGTTCACCCCCACCCCGGGTCTACGTCCACCAACTCTTCTTCTTTATTGTCTTCAGTTAATCGGTTACAAGCACAAAGACTTCAAAACCCTTACTCCACACAGGACAGAATATTTGTGCATCTTGCTAGATCCTTCTCCCTTATGTTACATCACTAAGCCTTCTACAGTCTCGCACAGGGACTTGCACTCAGCTCTACAAATCTTACACAAAATGCATAAAGTCTTGATCACACAGATTCCTCTTGGCACTTAGCCTACATCACATAGATATACTATTCAAATCCTTCTTACATTGCCTATCCTTCTACTTATACATACAAAATAGGCCTAAACATGGGTAAACCCATGGGCCGACATCCCATTCCCATTACATATTCCCAAAAACCCAAAGAGGATCCAAAAGTGGGTCGAGATCCCGTGATCTCCGCTTCGTCTTGCACTCCTCCTTCGATAGGCTGTCGAAGTCCCAAAATAGGTCAATGTGACCAAGAAACTCCAAAACTTGGTCAAGGGCCAACATTAGTAGAATAGGAAGCTTGTTTTGTCTTTTTTTGTTTGCAGGACTTATCGAGGAGCTTGGGGATCAAAGCTCAACTTGGACTGTGCGAAGACGAACATCATTAAAAAGGTACTCCTTTCTTCCTCTTCTCTATACATTAGTTTATCTAGATTTAAAATGATGTCAGTGACCAATGTTAGCACCCTTTTTGTCTTGGTCTTAAGAGTCTAGAGCCCAAGAGGGAACCCACTTGTCCACAAGGGGATTCTCGTGTGACAGAAATTGGTGACTCCACTGGGGAGGAAACTTTGAGTTTTGGTTCCTTTCCTAGGTCTTGGTTTAGCCTTTGATCACCTTTAAATCTTATGCATGTTGTGTCTTTGATACTTATATGTGTTGTTGGCTCTTGGATTCATCTTACACACTGAATTTTTGCATTTTTCCTGAGTTATTTTTTTTTATTTTCGAGCAAACTTTTGAGTTCTGAGAGGCCAACACTTCCCTGCCTTTACCACCAGGGTGTTGGTACTCCCTGGAATTTTCCCACAAAGCGTTGCAACATTTTGGTACCCTTGACACCAGAGCACTGCCCCTTTTTCTGTAAAAATCTTCTTGGGACTAGTTTTTCTTAGTCTTCTTTTTGCTTATTCATCTGCTCAGGGTTTATGATATCTTAGTGTGTCCTTGTTTAGCCTCCAATTATTTTATTTATAAGGATTAATGATGTTTTGTTTGGCTTTTTGACATCCATTTTCCTTGCTTTGAGTCACACTTCTTCCTTGAGATTTGCAGTCGATCTACTGCTTTCTCACTTATCTGATTGACTGAAAGTTGTTGTAAGGAAATTCAAAGATCTCTTCACTATCTCATTTTGATCTTTGAGGTATTTTCTCCAAGAATTTCATCTTGTCTGGATTTGGTTTTATTTTTTCTTGTTTGATCACAACGAGGGTGTGTTTTTGTTTATGTGAAGTTTTCTTCCGATTTGCTTAAATCTCACATATCTTGAAGTTTGATTAACATAGGAATCTTTACATCAAACTGATTATCAGTCACATATAAACATTTTAGCATTGTATCATATTTTTGATTGAGGACTATTGCATGAGGTCATTGCATCTTAGTGTTCGAAAGTGAAAGGAAAATCCTTCTCCTTCCCTTAAATAGACATTCATTGAAAGAAAAGACTTCTTATCATCTCTTATGCATGTTTTGGGAATTGAGTCATGATATCATCAGTTTTCACTCTCATACACCTCTGAGTAAACAACAGCCTTAAAATCAAGTGCTTAACTAAAATTCATCAGACATTTTTACATTTTCTGTTAGCAAACCTACATTAGCTTAAGGTGTAGGGATTTGGAATAGGTTGAAAGGATAACTTTCCAAAGATGACAAATAAACATTAGCATCTTGCGATAGGGAGAGAAAATCCAATCTTCGTATAAACTTTCTGGGATCCCCCTCTCACACAATGGTTATGCTCAAGGTCACATTCGGGAGAGTTATGGAGATTATACCTATGTGGTTCAACCGTTCGTAGTAGTCAGATTGTATATTGGGGGTTCTTMTTGAGGTTCAACTATCTTCATTTGGTCTCGGTGCTTCGTGAATTCTGAATCTGTTCGAGGTCCTCTRGAGTTCTACTGGTCCATTTGTCCTCAGTTCTCTCTAAGGATTTCAGACTTGTTATCCTGCCCATACGTTCAGACTGGATTGTCGACTGTACCCTCCCAGGGGATGACTGCGAGTTGGTGACCTTAGTAGYCATAATATTCAGGGTCTTACAGGAGGTGACGGTGAAGGGAAGTCTCACTGTACCTGGAACAGACATTGGTCAAACTCACTCGGGATCCTTGGAGGGTAAATCCACATTTACTGCGTGGAAGCTTGCAATAAGGTGTAAGTCCATTAAGTAAGTCGCCAACGTAATTGATCCACCCACTCTATCCCCGTCGCTTCCTATATTGATCTCACGATGTTGGATTTCATCGCCAACTAGTGGTTTCATTGTGGGAAGTTTTGTTTGATTGTTTGCTTTTAGATTCATAGCATGTTTTGTTTGTTTTACTTAGTGGACCTTAGTTTGAGTCAGTGTTAATGGCATCAGCTCCTAGGAGTACCAATGGAGGAACCCCTTGTCCCGGGGAACCTTTAACCTTTCCTTCTTTTGGAAACTTTGGTCCTCCATACATTGCCACACTGAGTCTTCTGGGACTCACCATCGGATTATCGATTTGGTTATTCCCCACTCTGGTGATCTCGAATCCTCCTAGAGCTTCAGTTGCACCTAATACTTCAGATGTCAGTACAGCACCCACACGTCAACCTCATGTTGACTTTTCGCCTTCTTCACCCATTAAGTCTCCTTCCTTTTCTCCTTCTTCGCCTAGTGAAAGCTCTAAAGCAAGTAGCCAAGTTGATCAGAAGAAGAAGAAGAACTCGAAAAGGACCAAGCCTCTAACTACGTCAGATGTTGGATCTAAACAACTAGTTACTATTAATAGTACGGGGAGTGTTGATGAGGTCAACAAGATTAAAATGAAGAATCTGAAACCCAAATTTCCTTGTAGACTTTGTAAGGGTGACCACTTTCTGAGGGATTTCCCTAGTCTTCCCAAGGTCTTAGAAATGTGGTCCTCCACATCATCAGCCTCTGCTAGATGTGCTTGTGATGCCCCGTCAACTAGTGACATTAAGGTTGGTAAGAAGAAGAAAATTGTCAAATTTCCTTGTATGTTATGCGAAGGTGATCATTATTCTCACCTTTGTCCTCGTATGGATGAGGCTTCTTCTCTTTTGGTAAAGCTTCACCTCCCAACTGGTTATCGTAAGATTTTCCCCAACCTGTCGTTAGTTGATGGAATGGTCAATCCAGTTCCATCTCCGGTTAGTCCAATTGATCATGTCATTAATCTGGTCACGTCATTAGTTGAACCAGTTGACAAAGTAGTTGATATGGTTCCACCATCGGTCAATCCCACTCCTCCATTGAGGAGTGCCAAAGTGGTTGCTCCAGTTATGCCATCGATCGATCCCACTCTTCCTCTAAAGATTGTCAAAGTGACTGATCCAGTTCCTTCCTCGGTCAGTCCCACCCTTCATCGAAGAGTGCCAAAGTGATTGTTATGGTTACTTCATCGGTCAATCCCACTCTTCCTCTGAAGAGTTCCAATGTGGTCGATCTAATCCCATCATCGATCGACCCTACTCTCCCTCTATAGAGTAAACTCGATACTACCCATGTTTTTCTCATTGGTACAGAATCTACCGTGTTGGGGGACATTCCCCCTTCTCCTGCGAAACCCCCTCCAAGTAATGAGGCCATCCTTTTTCATTGGGGTGTGCTAATTGGACCTCTTCTTCCCTCTCACATTCATTTCAAGATTACAGTGCAAGTTTGTGGTCGGGACGTTCCTCATGTGATGATAGCTGAAGGTTTGTCCGTTAGTATTTTGTCGTCTATCACTTGGAAAAATTTGGGTTATTCTCAGCTTGTGCCAGTTACCCAGACTTTGTTTGCTTTTAACAGAAGAACTATTCACCCTTTAGGATTCCTTCCCCAGTTTCCCGTAACTTTTGGAGGGAAAACTGTCTTTATTGATGTTATGGTAGTCTAGGACCCCTTGGATTTCGATTTACACCCTGGGTGAGATTATGTCTATTCCATGAAAGCTATTGTGTCCACTCTTTTTTGTGTGATATATTTCCTGCACGATGGAAGAATGGTGACTATTGATCAACTTTCGTTTGTTGGCCCTGACTTGACCATCAACCCAATGACCTCCCTAACTAGGTCTTATATGCAAACAGTATCGCCCCTGCCATAGGTCAATTATGTGGTGTTGTCTCCCATGACTTCAACTTCCGATGACTTAGATCTTGTAGTTGACATGGTGATTTCTTCGGTAGGGCTATTAGACCCTGATCTCCTTACCCCTGACGAGACCCTCGACATGTGTTCCTTCCGGAGCATTCTTCTTCCATCCAGTGAAGATCTCTTAGAAGCCATGACCAAGTTTTGTCCCTTGACACGGTGTCCTTCCAGAGAGTTATCCTCTTGGAAGCCATGATCAAGAAGAATCTACAAGCATAGTTTCGCTTCTCTGTGGCAAGCTCATTAAAAAATGAAACAGAAGCTACGAGCATAGTTTCTCTTCTCTGTGGCAAGCTCATTAAAAAATGAAACAAAAGCTAAAAGCATATTTTCTCTTCTTTGTGGCAAGATCGTTAAAAAATGAAATAGAGGTTGCAAGCATAGTTTTCCTCTCTATAGCAAGCTCGTTAAAAAATGAAACAGAAATCTGGGGACTGAACCTGGAGACTTGAGCATAGTTCTTTTCCTGTGTCAAGCTTGTTAAAAAATGAAACAGTCACCTCTCTCGTCAGGTCGAGTCTTTCGCTAGATCTCGTAGATGTCGAGTAAAGTCTTTCGTTAGGTATCGTATTTGAACCTTCCTTTCATCCACCCTTATCATTTTTCTCCATCTAGTACAGAAATTGGTGACAACCTCAAAGTCAGTGAATGAATTGAAGCTTGGGGGGGCATGTCTCTAGCCTTTGATGATCATTTTGGAGTTAAGTTACTAGCTTTCAAGCTGGGGGAAAAGTATCGAGCTTAGTCTTTGTTCTTTCTCGCGCTCGTAAATACATGAGAATGTAACCGAGTATACTTTTATCACTTTTTTGGACTCATAAAGGTTATATGAAAAAGGAACCCCCTGGAGTCTCCTTTAAGCTCTTTTCAGACTCTCTAAACATGAAAACATTGTCGAGTGATCGTGCTTCCTTTCCCACTCGTAAAAAGGTTTGAAAGGGCGTATTTCAAGTGATAATTTATCTCTTTTTCGGCCTCGTGAGACTAACATTATGAAAAATGACAACCCTCGAGTCGTCTTTAAGTTCTTTTAGGACTCTCTAAACATGAAAAATCATCGAGTTTACCTTCTCTGGACCCGTTAAAACAATCATACATTGAAGGGCCCATACGGGACCGAACCCTTACTTTTTCCAGTTCGTTAAACAAAGGAAGAGGGAATTACCGAAGGTGAGTTATATCAATCATGAGTTACCCTCCTCGAGATCATTAAATTAAAAATAGGTACTCGTCTATCTGGATGGTGGGAAAATTGAAGGAAACAAGCCAAGCAGTTTTTGGGAACATTACAGGTCACTCTTACGGTCTCCCTTGAACACGACACTTTGTCTTTGCATACATTTTAATCCGTTGAACCTCTACACTAAACCAATCCTCTTATTTTTTTTACTCCTTTGGGTCACCCGAAGAAAGGCACAGTATCTATTGCATCATCATGTCTTGGTCCATGTCATGTTTCTATTGTTGTGCCTCAATGTTCAAGGGAAGTATCTTCCTCGAGAGTCAACCATCACAAATTTTATGTTTCAAACACTTGTGTTAGTCCATGTTCTTTTGATCCACCAATTACATGTCTTTTTTAGTTTTGTGTTGTTGATGGGGGATACACCAAATCCCTCCTTCGACGAGTCATTTCCTGTCGACTTCAACACATTATCCAGGAACTAGATTTAGAAACCAGTTAGTACCTTGGGACCTGCATGCCTCAATGGCAGGCCTCCTCGCGTTCGACAGTGGGTTTACATAATTGACATATGATCGGATGATTCCACGGATGTTCGACTTCAGCTCATCCATTCACATTCCCTAGAATGTACTCAGGTACCTTGGGAATCATTGACATCAATGGTGATTTCTCTCGTGCTTGTTAATGGTTTACCTCATTAACCAGTAATCAAGTGGTTTCTGCCATGTTCGACATCAAGACATATATTTACATGGTTAGATTCGTACTACATCGGGATTGGTAAGAAGACCCTAGGTTGATTCGTCACTCTTATATGTACCTTTCCCAGGTTGCGACGGAGTTTCTTTTGAACATTGACACATATATTGTCACATAGATCCACTTTGTATTGGTCATGGCTATGTCTTTTTGTCTCGTAGATCCATTGTGTATTCTTCGTGGCTATGATCAGTTCAGGTCATAGGAGTATAGATCCACATTGTATCTTCAATGGCTATACCTTTTTTTCAATATAATTATGGATCCGCAGTGTATTTTATGGTGGCCATACCTTGAAAGTCTTTACCACTCAAGCATAGGTATGCCTACCTTAGGTTTGAAACATGTCATAATATTTGTTTGATGGTTGTGTGCAGCTTCTATCAGGTTCTCTGAGTCTGTACCCTTGCTTGAAAAAGTCTACAAAGTACTTCAGTCATCAGTTCTCGTCTTCTAACTTCGCACTTTGGAGGGCAATCTGTTACACATCAAAATCACTAATTACGATGATGACCCATTGTCGTCATTACTAGTGTCACAAGTGTTGCATTTTTTGTCTCAAGTGTCGCAATTGTCACAAACATTATACTGCCATATTTCCTATGTCATGTCTCTAATGACATCATAAGGACACTTAAGACACCTTCAAAGACTGGTTTAAGGAAGAGAAATCATTTGATGAAGAGTACAAATCATTTGCCATGAATAAAACCACTTAAAAGTCAATTTTTGAGGCCAACGCTCCCCTACCCACTATCAGGGAGTGCCAATGCTCCCTAGCCTTCTTTGGGGGAGCCTTGCAATTCTCTATGTACCCTTTTGAGGGAGCGCTGGCCTGTTTGAGAAAATTTTGGGTTGTTGAGGAGAATCAAGGAAAAATCCCCCTTATCTTGGAAATCAGTTGTATTTGAATCTAAGGTCAAGGATACATCTTAGGGAGGATCCACAACTGATGGAGAAAGATCCTCAACCTATCCCAAGAATATCCAAGGTGGTTGGGTCTCTCCAAGCTTATTAAAGGAGGCCTTCTCATGGTGAAAATCATATGAAGTGTTAGAGATACCAAACTTATGATCTCATGAGTGGTATACATGGAGATATAGAGACATTGTGGAGTATCAAACTTATGATCTCATAGGGGAGATATCATTGAAGCATCAGCATTATGTGTGTGGATTATTTGAGCAAGGGTCTGGAAAAAGAGAGCTTGGTGAAGTTGTTGCACCTACATCCATGGTTGTAAGCATCTCACTTTGTTTTCATTAATATCAATATATGCTTGGCATGTTTCCTTTAAAGTTTGTGTACGTTTCATGAACTTGTTTCTTTCATAGATCCATTATGAAGCTAATCATGGTAGAGTAGGAAGTTTCATTATTGTTGCTAATTGTATTGCGGGGCCTTCTGAAGAACTTAGAGATCAAGATCAGTCTGGATCGAGCAAGGACAAACGTCGGTAAAAAGGTATTTACCCTTCTTCCTTCTCCTTCTTTGGTAGTTTAGCTTCATGAAAAGGAAAGTCAGTGTCCATAATAGAACTTTTTTGTCTTGGTCATAGGGGTCTAGTATCCAAGAAGAAATCCACTTGTCCGCAAGGGGATTATCTTGTAATATAAATTGGCAAGCTCGGCTCGTTAAAAAATGAAACAGAAGCTACGAGCATAGTTTCACTTCTCATTGGTAAGCTCGTTAAAAAATGAAACAAAAGCTACGAGCATGGTTTCTCTTCTCTGTGGCAAGATCGTTAAAAAATGAAACAGAGGTTGCAAGCATAGTTTTCCTCTTTGTAGAAAGCTCATTAAAAAGTGAAACAAAAATCTGGGGACTGAACCTGGAGCCTTGAGCATAGTTCTTTTCCAGTGTCAAGCTCGCTAAAAAATTAAACAGTCACCTCTCCTGTCAGGTCAAGTCTTTTGCCAGATCTCGTAGATGTCGAGTCGAGTCTTTCGTTAGGTCTCATATTTGAACCTTCATTTCATCCACCCTTATAATTTTTCTCCATCTAGTAAATAAATTGGTGACAACCTCAAAGTCGATGGATGAATTGAATCTTGGGGGGCATGTCTCCAGCCTTTGATGATCATTCTGGAGTTAAGCCGCTAGCTTTCAAGCTGGGGGCAGAGTACCGAGCTTAGTCTCTGTTCTTTCTTGCGCTGGTAAAAACATGAGAATGTAACCGAGCAACCTTTTATCTCTTTTTCAGGCTCGCATGGATATACGAAAAAGGAACCCCCTGGAGTCTCATTTAAGCTCTTTTCATACTCCCTAAACATGAAAAGATTGTCGAGTGATCTTGCTTCCTTTCCCACTCGTTAAAAGGTTTGAAAGGGCCTCTTTTGAGTGATAATTTATCTCTTTTTCGGCCTCGCAAGACTAACATTAGGAAAAAGGACAACACTGGAGTCGTCTTTAAGTTCTTTTTAGACTCTCTAAACATGAAAAATCATTGAGTTTACCTTCTCTGGACTCGTTAAACAATCATACATTGAAGGGCCCATATGGGACCGAACCCTTACTTCTTCCAGTTTGTTAAATAAAGGAAGAGGGACTTACCAAAGGCAAGTTATATCGAGTATGTGTTACCCTCCTTGAGCTCGTTAAATCAAAAAGAGGTACTCGTCTATATGGATGGGGGAAAATTTGAAGGAAGAAAGCCAAGCAATTTTTGAGAACATTACCAGTAACACTTACAGTCTCCCTTGAACACGAAATTTTATCTTTGCACGCATTTTAATCTGCTGAACCTCTGCATTAAACCAATCCTCTGAGTTTCTTTGCTCCTTTGGGTCACCCGACAAAAGTCACAGTATCCACTACATCATCATGTCTTGGTCCATGTCATGTTTATGTTGTTGTGCCTCAGTGTTCAAGGGAAGTATCTGCCTTGAGAGTCAACCATCACAATTTTTTTGTTTCAAACACCTGTGTCAATCCATGTTCTTTTGATCCACCAATTACATATATGTGTTAGTTTCATGTCATTGATGGGGGATACACCAAATCCCTCCTTCGATGAGTTTATTTCTATTGACTTCAACACATTATCCGGGAACTAGACTTAAAACCAGTTAGTACCTTGGGCCCTGTATGCCTCAATGGCAGGCCTCCTC
>SNQJ01S0150272.1:7191-23266 GCA_010110895.2 Picea sitchensis | reverse complement strand
CAAATATCATTCAGAAACAAGAAATAAATACTTAAACACAAATCCTGTAACAATTGAGGAAACAACAAAATCTTTACTGACATTCAACATGAACATAATAAATCAGATGTTTTGCAAAAGATTCAAATGCATTCAAGTAAGATGGAAGAAATTTAACACAATAATGAGACAGTCTAACCATCATAATGCTTTTTCCATTGAGTGTAAAGTGTAGTATATTCCAGGTATATAATTTAGGTCAATATGTCCTGTAGCACCACCAAACTCGAACCTCTACCTATTAATCTTAACGTGCTTTTATACAAAAACAAGAGGTTCCACTTTTGGATCTAGATCCCAAAACATAATAGCCCATTAATTACATCCATTGACTATAGAAAATACTTTCAAATTACCTCACATGAGGTCAAAACAAAAAAGATGATTTTTGGGAGAAAAATCCTCATAGTAAGATCAAATCCCTGAAGATGCTCTTGAGAAAACTAATAAGCTAATTCTTAGCATTCGTTTATGTAAATAAATTAAAAAGGAACTAATCTCTAATTCCCAACTCCATTTATCCATGTGGTCAAATCTACCTGCAAAATATTTAACTTCCCTGCATTCACTCTTCATTCTGCAAAATAAAGTTATGCAAAATTACTATTTTGTTGCAGCCTTAGGGATTTTATTTAAGAATTCATAGACATTCCTTTGATTTTTGTTTCAGTTTATGGAATTTTGTTTGTAATATGGAATTATGCATCACAAGCCTTTTATTTTGTTGCCTTAGGTCTACAATACTGGCCTCATAATCTTAATGTGTCAGCACATATTTCCTCCCAATCACAGGTTATTGATTTTCTTGTAGTGCAGGTTCTTCTTGATTTTCTTCTAGTGCGGGTCTATTTGAGTTAATATATAATTTGGGATTTCTAGGTTTCCTTTCCTTCTTGTGTACCTTTACAAATTTTTCCTCAACAATGTCTTTTGTTGCAGACTCAAGTAGACTAGGTGGTCCTTTTTCCATGTAAAAATATGTCATCTCTGGCATATCTCTTAGTTTATGGATTGCCAACCTTTCTTGCTTCGTGATTTTAGGGGTCTCATCATTTGAGTGTGAAGATTCCATTTTTGGCATTGGTTGTTGCTTTTTCCCTTTTCTGGTCTTCTTGTGAATTTTCTCTGTAATATCATCATCTAAAATGATCAAATTATCTTTCTTCAAAGAGGGTTTAAACAAAGCCTTTGAATTAAGTCTCAACTTGTTTGTAGCTCTTATTTTAGGCCTGCTGGGATAGTTTACAGGTTTTCTACCCTTGCTCCTTTTGCTCTATCTCACTTATGGAGATTTTTTAAGAGGTGCATCATGAATCTCCATTTCTGGTTCAATTTTCACTTATTATAATTTTTCTGTTCTTTGCCTAGCGATTCTTCTTGTACAAACCTTGTTATAACGCATAAAATCATGTTTTGAAACAGAGAATTCAGGCCTTTGTTTTACTTCTTTCTCCTATTGTAGCATCAATTTTCTCTTGTTGAATCTAGTTTGTCTAGCTATAGGAGAAATTTATTGCAATTTTACAGTGCTCTTGAGGTATCATCCTTCTTTTTTGAAACCCTAAGTTTCTGGTCAGAGGTTGTTTTTTGTATTTTTGAACCTTGCTCCTCAAACCCTAAGAAGGTAAAATTTTTTCTGTAGGACACTCAAACTTCACTCAATGCATAAATCACTGACCTTTAATCAATCTTTGATGAAATAAACTTTTATCAACAGTTCTTGAATTACTATGTACTTTATTTTCCATTTTGGTCAGGCTCTTCAATAGATAAAAGGGCAAGTTCATTTGTGCATCTCCATTTAAATGCATTAAGAATATCATATGATAACAATAAACATAAGAATACCTACCCTCACAGGATATGTACCTTTGTATTATTGATAAAATGCTCTGACATTCTTTCTTTAACCACTTTTTTGGGATCCCTTGGCTCCAATCTGGATCATGATGTTCTGGTACCAAAAATTGATTGCATAGGTTTGCAGATAATTTACTTTTCTTCCACCATCTTTCACCCTATACATGAAAGTGACATGTTGCTCCTATTGAATTCTATGCAATGTGAATTAATGCATTTACCACTTGAGTTTGAAACCCATCAAAGTGTTTTGCAAATAACATCGAAATTTCCCGATGATGCCCTTGGAAAGTGCAACAGAACTTGAACCAACCTCCATCAATGAATTTCTGCATAATCTCAGGGTAAGCTTCCAACAATTCGACCCCTATTGGTTCCAAATGACTAACCTGACCACCTTTCTTGAGCTCCATCATGCTGACTTCAATCTCTGTCAACCTGTAAATTCTAGGGTTTTAGATCAATTGGTTTCCGGAGATTCCTGCACAAACAACCAACATAGAAGGTTTCCTTCGTTGCAAATAAGGTTAGGCCATGGTTTCGTTATGGTAAAATTTAACTCATAACCCTAAGTACTTGAGATCGTGGCCTGACATTTTATTACAATGAGTATTTATTACAATGTTCCCTGAGGGTTAATTAAATGCCACCGAAGTTGCATGATCTTCTGCATGAATTTGTAACAACTAACACGATCTTCAAAATCAAAATCTGCTGAAAATAATGATACCGTTTGGGTGCTACAAGAATGGAAACATTCTTGTAGCTACTTTGCACACTTTTTAAACTTTGGAAAAAGACATATTTAAAATTAAAAATTAAGTAAAATTATGATGTGACATACCCAAGTCATGCAAATATTCAATCCAATCTTTACAAAAAGCAAATGAAAATAAGCATAAGCAAAGCAATCACACCTAGATGATCAACAAAAGGAAATGTAAAAGGAAATTTAAGAAAAATGGGCTTATGAGGGAACAATTTTTTGAAAATAAGACAGGAACAAGTTTTGATAGAATAGGATAAAAATCAAGGGTAAAAGGTTATAGTATGTCTAGGAACTAACAACTGCTAATTTCACTTGTTGTTCATGGCGTCAACCATGTATTAATTTGGTGTTCTTAATGCATTGATTTTGTTGATATGCATTGTCACATCACAAAATTTGATTGACACATCACATTGGTTAAAAAATCGTTGTTTTAATTTTATGTGGATTAATAATTAGAATTATTTAATTATATTAATTAGTAATTAATAATTTTTATTTTATAACTATTATTTTAAAGTTTTTAAAATATTGATGAGATTAATTATTAGTATACGTGGATTAATATTTAGTGAATTCCATTTTATAAAAGAAAAACAAAATATATGAAATTTAAAATTAAATTAGAAAAGAAAAAAAAATATATTTTTTTGCATGTAAGAAGTGGTACATTAATGTATGAAATCTCAAATTAAATTAAAAAATAACAATGTGTATGTTTTTGCTTGTAACATGTGGTACATTTCCACCCACGTGAGGGAAATCCAATCTTTGTATGCATAATTTCATGCAAAAATATCTACACATATCGAAATTCATTTGACATCAAAATTCGATTGAAGTGTCGTTAGTTTCGTTCTCATCTTCTAAACTCTCCTCATCCTCAACCTATAAGGACATAATAAAACAACATGCTTGAGTTCAATAAAATAAATAATTCTAACATTTATAAACGTAACAAAGTGTATATAGGTTTAAAAGTTGTCGATACCTTTTGATTTCTTTGAACCAATCTTTCATCATCACTCACTCTCGCTCTAGAAGAATATAATAATTATTCAATTAATTAAATATTAATTCCCAATACATAGAAGTTAAAAAACTAACATAAAATTAATAATTGATCAACAAATGCATGAGTTATAAGAAAAATTTATTAGTTGGGATGAATCCCACCTATTTGATAGTTAATTCAGGTACACGCCTCTTGGAAACTTGGCACAAGGCAAAGGTTATGTGCACCTTGGATGGTCTCTTTTTTGAGGTGATGAAAGGGGGGAAGGGAGGGGTGAGAGACTTTGATGAATTTTTTTTTAGGACCACCCGATGATGTATTGTTCTCCTTTAGCTCTTTGGGGGACCTAAAAGGCCAGGAAGAGGTGAAAATGTGCTGGGTAAAGGGATGATAAGCTTGTTGATTTTTATACCATCAAACTAAAAAGAGCAAACAAGAAGTTGTTAACACTCTTATTCCTTTAGGAAATAGATTTAAATAGGTTCATAGGGTTAACTAGGGTCTAAATATGTTAGTAAGGTAAATTATTTATGTGAGGATGGGAAAAAGGGGTCAAATAATCCTTTCAAACCTATAATCCTATCATTTTATATGGCTTAAAATTATGAAAAAAAAAACAAAAAGAGGTGAACAACAAGTTATTCACACTAGAAATCAAGCCTAAAATTGCTTGGGAAGTGAACCATACAAGGTAGAAATGAACTTAGTGAAAATAACAAACTTTGGTCCGTCAAATCATCCCTCTAATAGGATACTACAACCATTATAAAATATGTGTTTGATATGGTAATAAACCTAGAAAATTAGACCCTTCTTTCTCTTATGACTTGTGGTGATTTATTGGGTGAATTAGGGGCTAACAAATAAATGTTTGCGTGTTGGAATTTTATGAAAACCCTTTATTTTGTTGTTTAAGATGTTATAAACGTTTTTTAGAGGCAATGTCAAATTCCAGTAACAAGGAAGTGTTAATTTTTTTTTCTTGTTGAGAAAAAGGATGAACACTAAGGGGTATCTTGGGGGAAATAAGAACACCCTCCATTTTTATAGAGGTACCACTGCTCAATTATTGAATAATTGATGTTCTTTATCATTTGAATAAATGGTAAGGAAAAGTGTTACGTAGCTAAACTCCACAATCTTATAAACAACAAGAAAGGTTCTTTACCATAACACAATGTTCAATTTAAACCATAAATCTACCTAACACAATATTTAGTTTAAACCATAAATATACTTACAAAGACATGGACAATGCCAAATCATAAAGTAAGAGGAAGAGAAAGATTGCAATTATGATATTTGTTTTCTCAGTTCAAAAAAAATATGCATCCACAAATATAAGAAAGAAAAAGATTCATTCAAGATAATAATTTGGAAGAAAGAATACACAGGTTACAATGTTCTATCATCAAGATTTAAACGATATTTTTCATTCATATCATAGGGATGTAAAGGGACATATACTCAAGATTTCTGCTATAGCATACAAACTCTAAAATCATAAAAACTATATGACCCTTGATAGCTTTCTATGGAGCTTTCATTCAAAGAATAATAACCAGATCTCAAGGTGTGAAATCATTTAAGAATAAGAAATAATGTCTACCATATGGCATTACAAAATATCCATTATTTAAATAATATATATATATGAAAATAATTTTCCTTTGAAGGCACACAATGTGAAACAAAAAGGCTGGATAACTTGAGATAAAGATTAGAAAAAGAAAGGGAAAACTTGAAAGTTTGTACCCACAAAATGTGGAGACAACTTTCAGAGATTTCAACCCTTCTTTCTTGAAAGAACTTTGCTTAAATAAAATTTATTCATGAATTGTATGCTTCACGATTCATAACTACCATAACTACCTCAAATTTAAGTAACTTTGGAACTTTCTTCCATTTCCTCGCTTACCCATACATCGATATATTCATGTAGGGAACCCATGGTGGTTTCTTCTTTCATGCATAATACAAACATTTCATTCTCAATACCACTTAACTTGACATGTTTCTCCCAAGTAGAGAAATTATGTTCTATGTAGTCAAGAATAAAGTCTGTGAGCCACTTTCAAATCTCATCTTCAAGAAAGTTGGTGAGATTATCAAATTCTAAACCTAGGGATGTTTTTTCCACATTCAATTTTCAATTCTACTCGAAATTCCTCCTTTGTAGAAATTTTATCGTTTTCCATAAGATAAATGTTAATTTTTTTTTTGTTTTCTAGTTTGTCTGTGACCTGTGGGACTAGCCTGTGGCTTGAGAAACCACGATTCAGGGGCATCAAAGGCATCAAAATCACCCAGGGATTGCACCCGACCTGAGCCACACCAACCCTTAACATGGATGGACTTTTTGTCCCTGCAGGTTTCGAACCGGTGACTTAACATCATGGCGTGCCTTAACAATGCACTCCGTCATCGACTATTCTACACCTCGGGGATGATAAATGTTAATTTTACTAACCCAACACCCTGCCAATTAATTTATAGTAAATACCTTGATGTAAACTAATACATATTTACTAAATAAAAGCACAATTGGGTTTAATGATTTAAATAAATAAATCTGCGGAAGCAATAAATAGGAAACCACAATTATGCACACATATTTCTGCCCTTCACATCAGTTTTTCATTATAAATGAATCCCAACTTACAAGGGCTCCTGTCTTTGAAAACTGACCCCTCTAAGAAAAAAAATACAAACAACAAACTAGTAGATCACACATCAAGATCTATCCTTCGATCTTGTTGTACACTACTCCTTTGTTTCCCCTTGCTTCCTTCCTCAGACCTTGGACACTTGAATGAAAGTCCTTTTCCACCCAATCAATGAGATCTCACTATCTTAATCTCTATGTGTATGTCTCTTCCTCTCACCTTAGATGACTTTTATAATGTTGAGTTTACCCTAAATCCAAAACCCTAGATCTCAAAAGTGATCAATGCTCGAGATTAGATCCAACCAACATTTTTTTTTTGTGACTAGGGGAATCGACAACTAGTTGGGAACATACTCACGTGACACAGGGTCGTGTTATCAAATTTATACCATTATAACCTCTAGGTGTGTCCATGATGTCCCATACACAATGTGCAAGGTAAATCGGGGTTTCGAACCAATGACTTCATAGAACAGAGTGCCTTAACAATACACTCCATCATCGACTACCCCACACCTCGGGGGCGATCCCACCAACACTTGAGATCAATGGATAAGATTCAATTTAATTCACTAACGCCGAAAAATTAGGAATTTCATTAAATTAAACTCAATTAATTATAAAAATGCATTCACTTTAATAATTACTTAATTAAAGTGAATTTCCTAAGTCCATTACAATGAGAACACCTTCTAGCAAAGGTTTTTGTAGAGGTTTTTAGTGTTACAAAATTTGACAAAATTTTCAAAAAAGCCTCCACTACAACCTCTTCTGTTGGTTGCAGAGGTTTTAGCAGAGGTTTTAACTGATGTTCCATATAACTAAAAAACATTGGCCAAACAGAGGTTGTAGTATAGGTTTTTTTTGAAGTGCTTTTATTGTCAAAACTCACTGGTGCACCCTTACATAAAATTCCCCAGTGCATACTTAAAACTAAAATACATTGGCACACCCTTACATAAAATTTCTTGATATGTACATAAAACTAAAATACAATGGTGCACCATTACATAAAATGCCCCAGTGCATATATAAAACAAAAAAGCATTGGTGCAACATTACATAAAATGCATCGATGTGTACTTAAAATGAAAAGGCAATGGTGCGTTTCTAGTTATTACGCCCTAGATTCCCATTTTGTTGTATGCATCACCGATGCTCTTATAATTTTTATGCACCGATTTTGCATTGTTTTCGTATGCAACACTGAGGATTTCTAAGTTTATTAATGCACAGGTGTGCTTTTATTTTATGTTGCTCCCGGTGCTTGTATAATTCGTACATGTCAGTGCTTGTATTACCCTGCACACTGAAAAGGTACTAAAATTTTGAATATTCGAGATAAGATGTCGATGCCATTCTTGTTTCTGAAGCATCTGTGTTTTTATTACATGTCTAAAGCACCAATGCTTTTATTATATTTAAAGAGTTGATGTGTTTATGTTATTTAAAACACTGATGCTTTTATTATCTTTAGAGAACTTGTGCATATTTCTCACATGGGCAATGTAAAATTCTAAAACGATATATATATTATCACACACTATATGCAATGGTGGTCTAATATACTTAATATGCATCGATGCTTCAGTATAATTAATAGGCACCAATGTGTATAACCCCTTAAAACACATTGATTTCTATATTATGGTACACACCAATTTGTGAGTTCATAAGAATGCACCAATAGATATATTGTTTAATTAATTGTTTTTAACAAAATTTTCAGTTAATCATCTCAAAATCAAATATTTTTTATAATTATATTGTTTTTTTATATTTTTATTATTTCATTTTGATATAATGATTGCATTAATGAGTTATCCAATGGATTACACCTCTGTTATTTGCAACAATGTAAATCATCCACATATTAATTAATCATCAACACAATATTTTACAACATTTGACAATGCAATAAAATAAGAAACCCATTTTATTATATATGAATAAGAGACCCATAATCATACAAAATGGGACAACATAAAGTTCCACGATAATCAAAATAGAACCAACATGTAATTGTTACACTTAATGGTAACATGTTGTCATGCAATTGGGACATTATGTCCACTACATTAAGAAAAATCCCTGATTTTTACAGACATATTCCAAAACATATAACTTGCAGTAACATTCAATTATATTGATTGTTGTTCATCACTTGAATTGTTGTCATTTCTTGAGTTGTGTGCATCCCTCATTTCTTTATCAATTGTAGGTGATATTTTACTTTGGTTATTTAAACAAATGTTTTCTTGCTCGATTTGTTTTTGATGTTTCATCCATTCATGTTCCATCTACAAGCATACAAATAAAGTGTAATAAGTAAGTCTACACTTGTATAGTAGAATATACATGATTACGTAAATAAAAAAGTGTACCATAGAAATGAGTGATTCATACATAATACACATGCTTTCGGAGATATGCCTCATGCCCTGTGTCAAAATATCTTTTGTTGGCTCATATCCATACTTTGTTTCTTGCATGTTTAATATGCCATGACAAAACATAGTCGATATAATTAATATAAAGGTTTCTTATTGTTCCATTAACTATAAAACAAGGGAAGCTAAACAACACAACTATTTACAAATTGTTCAATTAATCCTTGATACTTCAACATATACTTAGAACCCTCACTTAACCCAATGTTGATTAATTGTTCGGTTGGCTCTTCTTTGTATGTTAGCACCTATTAGAAGACATCCATGGATGAGTGAAAATTAATTATTTAAATATAAATATCACAACAAATATGAAAACTTAAGTCATGCCAAAAACATAAGTACTCACAAACTTTGTAATCAACTCTTTTCTTCCTTGTCGTCCTGTTTTATGTGCTGATTGGGTTCCATTTTTTTTTCTTTTCTGCAACAATTGAAAATTAGTATTTCGTATGATAATTAAATTTGATGTACATAAAATAATAAATGAATGATCTGACATATCTCCAATGCATGTTGTTTTTGGGATGCCTCCTACTGTGATGCTCATTTATTTTACCATATCCTTGTGCATTTTTTAGACATCCCTATCACCATGTATTGACTTTCCCCTCATTTGTCGCTTGGAATTTTCATAATCTTTCTGAAAAACAAAAAAGCACAATAATTTTTTTTAAATGGGCATGGAAGTAAATATAGAAAAAAAATTTAATTTGGTAATTACTAGGACATATTATAGAAAACATGTTTAGTAATAATACCTTTTAAATGACTATTTTTTGTTATTATAAGTTTTTTCTATTACAAGTCTCACGGGTTTCACTGACCATGGCTCAGAAAACGATTCCTATAGTTTACGTATAACCTGATTTTTGGAGTCATTGGATTGATATTTGTATTGTAAGTGGAAAGTATGTCTATACGTTCTTTCCACTATATCCCCAAATCTATGTAAAACAATTTTCCCCTCTCATTAACTTCAAGCACCACTCCAGATGAACTGATGACCAAACCATGGTCATCATATACATCTTTAAGAATTTTTGTCTTCTTAGGACAAGATTCCATTCCCTCGCTATTGGTCCATGCATAAAATAAAAAAATATGAAATCAAGTGTTTAAAATTTGTTAAAGAATAAGATGTTTCATGTTGATTACCTTTCGATCCACTTTTTTCCTCTCTTTGCAACATTTCCATAAATCTTTTAGGATCTTTTTCACTTAGATTACGAATAATATTATTGAGTATCTTCAAGTTTTTTCTCTGCATGGCACACATTAACCAATACACATCATTAATTTAAACTTACAATATTTCAATATATTAAATTTTTAATAAAACTTAAAGAACTTGCCTCCATCTGTTGTCGGGATAAATTACCATCACGCTCGCTAGAATAAGATGTTTTCATTGAACTTCTATCGACCATCTTGTATAAAAAAAAATCAGGAATCATCAGAAATAAAAATTATGAAATTTTTATACAATCTAGTATTTAAGTGTGTCATTATATAGAATTCCTAGGGGCTATCAAACATACATACACACTAATGTGTACTATTAGTCATTTGATATCTCTAACCTGTATACATATTATACTAAAATCAATACTATTTATATTTTCAACTAATCAATGCTTTTGACAGATACATACGACTTGATGTGCTTTTCTGTACAGTCAGCACCGGGGCACTACCTTTGTACAATGTGCCCCGGTACAATTTTCCTGTACATTGCATACTGCATATCATGGAATTTGTTTTTGATAAAATCACTGACAATGGCATGGTTTCGGATCTGATGGAATGAGTGGTACAATTGCAATGAATACCAAACACCCCATATACAACTAAACAAACCCTATAAAAATCAGTTGCTTAGAAAAAAAATATGCTTATAAAATATAGAGAGGGAAACTGAAGGAAACAAAAATAAATCTAGGGCTTCCAATACCGAAGGTAACTATTAAACTATTTTTATTCTTTCAACATGCATTGAAAATAGTTTGAATGAAATAGAGAAAGATTGAAATGATTAGTAGAATAAAACCACATACCTGAAATTTCTTTTCTACAAATTTGTATGTGCCCTTCAGATCCCTTCCAAATTTGGCTCTTCAAAAAAATATACCCACTCCAAATTATTTGGTGGTAAATATCTCTTCCACAAATATTGCCTCTAAATTCTACCTGAAAAATGAAGTAATGAATAGTATTTTAATTTATAAACAAATACATTTTGAAAAATGGAATTCTCGCTCGTTTTTTGGTTGTGTTTTTCCACTATATATACCATACTGGTGCGCTACAAAGTGCACCAGTACACTTTGTATATAAAAACACTTAGTAAAATATATATTTAAAAAATTAAATTTGTCGTTAAATAGGTGTGCCACAAAGATTAATGTGCATATACTTAAAAACACATCGATACCAATTTTATTGACACAATAGAAATGCAAACCTCCATAATTAAAATTTATGGATATTTTTCTTTGTGAAGGCTCTAACGGAGGTCATAGTTCTGTACATTTCATAGTGTATTGCATCGGTGCATTCTATATATACATATGCACAAGTGCATAAGAAAATAATTAAAAGCTCTGACAACTTTTAATATCAAATTCAAGCATGTATTTATGATTCTTTTGTCTCAAATGAAGGAAAAATAAGGTTATAATATCAAATGGCCAATTCTTCATATTCTAGCTCATTCCATATCATTGCAAGTTTGTCAACTTATCCCCCACCGTTTGAAGTAAGTCTAGATTTGATTTATAATTCATTTATCTGATTGAATTTATGTCATTTGTGCATGTGGATTTGAATAATTATTCATTGAATTTTGTAGGATCATAATTCAGGATCGAGTTCAGATGCACAATATATTCCACTAGTGCAAACATGCAGTAAACTATTATCAAGAGAAAGATACCACATGAAAATGTTTGATGAAAATGGAAAAATGCTTTACCCTACCAATTGTAACATGCCATCTTCCAGTAACCTGCAGCCTGGGTCAACAATATTACATCGTGAATTGGATTTGTTTTATGACACACCAATAGTATGTGGTTGTTCAAAATGTAAAGGGTTGAAGAAGAACCCTTGACATGTCACATTGTCCCATTATATTAATGATCAACTACCCAAATTTGATGGTCTAATACCTCCCACTGCGGTCAAGAATCCTGTTGATTTTTGTATATGAGATGATATTGTACAATCGATATATTATTACATGATAAGTGTTACATATGTAGAGAACATATGGTGACCATCCATGAAAGGATGCATCCCTTGGATAATAAATAACTAATTTATTATATATATTTATACCTTGTATTATAAATATCATGTCACACACACACACACACACACACAAACATATATATATCTGGAAGAATGTCTTCCCGATGTTGTCCAAACATCAACACTCCCTCTCAACGAGGGAGACATTATTCATCATGCCAAAGCTTGTCTCTGAAGTATACAAACTTCACCCTAGACTCATGACACTTGTCTGTCAGTCTTGGGAGATGTCTCTCTCCCACCTAAACTAAGGGGAAACTCTTTCCACAGCTCTCCCGCGTGTGATAACATATAACATCTCGAGTCTTTATCATTTATTTTCAAATCACCATGACTAGGATCACTTTGGGTCTGCGTGTGATAACATCTAGCATCTTGAGTCTTTATCATTTCTTTTAAAATCACCATGACTAGGAAAAAGATCACACCAGGGTCATTCACCATAGGTACACCCCTATGAGTGAATGTTATCCCGATGCTAACTAACACATGGAAAGAACCTCAAGCACCTTGAGTCCATATTATTCCTTGTCATGATCAAGGAAGGACTATGCCTGGGCCCATTTACCACAAGTACACCTTTGTGATAAATGTATCCTATCTCCCTTGGTATGCAACCCAATATAGGAGAAGGTCCCCCTAATGCTTACTTGGGACATTGTAGCAAAAGGTATGTCACACTTGGCACTCCCATGTGGAATTCTAGAGGCTACTCCCTCTAGAAACACTAGGGTCATGATCTGGATTATTTTGAGAACGACATTGAGAATGACATGAAGGAAGAAATATAACAGAGATATAACAATGAAATACTCAAAAATATATAAGAGAACACATAAATACAGTGAAACCCAACTTCTATTATGGAATAAGATAGAAAAACACTGTAGAACACAAACTGGAAAAATGGGGTAGCTTATCTCTAAAAAGAAAGAGATGTTGGCTACGCTTCATTCACAAGAAGCTTTAAATCACACTCCATTGCATGCTCAAAGGGTCTCCTTCACCTCAATTATATATGAGAGAGTGAGAGGAGAACAATTCCCATTATGCATGTGGGATAAATTGGACTAAGTTTATAAAATGCCATAGTCATGTAAAACACTAGGACATCCCGGGTGGTCACCCATCCCAGTACTACTCTAGCCTCAACGTGCTTAACTGAGAAGTTCTAATGGGATCCGATGCATTAACGCTATGGTGTAGGAAGGTACATAAGACAACTAAGAAATTATTAAATGATGTCCGTAATTAACAAATGAAAATGACATTACATTCCATTCCCCATCAAAAGGGTGAATATCATGGTTTATCAAAACCATAGGCTCAAAATGGTGATTCAATGGAAGAGGTGGATGGCCACTGAGATCCATCTATATTATTCCTCTCCCTTTAGGAAGTAATGGTCCCCATTGCATCAAGTTCCCTTGGGAGACGGGGAGACTTCTGCTAAATCTGAAGCTTGGTGCGCTGCTTGCCTTGCTGAAGAAGATGTCTTGCTTAGCTTGTTGAAGGATGTCATGAACTTGTTGCTGGAGGGGTTGGATTCATTTAACCAATATAGCTGCATGATCTACCTGAGTGTGGGAGGACTCTGTTGGTGAAGATGCAACATGAAGAGTATGAAGGGTTCTATTATAACCTTGCTTGACTGGGTAGTGTGTAGGCACCCACGTAGGTGCAACAAGAACATCTTGGTACTCATCTACAATCTTGTCGATCTGCTTCTGCTGGATATAAAGTTCTTGGGCTGAGGCTGCAGTGGTTGCAATTTCCTTCTGTTCACCTTCTGATTGGATTGTGAAGAGGATAAACTTTGTTGTATGAGAGATTACTTTGTGGCATTGTTTAGGTGGGACAATAATCGAAACTACCTCTGGTATCTGGTATAGCTGACCCCCCATAGTAACAATGATGCTACAATGTCAAGAATTATAAATAACATGACACCTCCACATATATGGCTGGCCTAATAGAACATCAAAAACTTCTCATGGGGAAACATCACACAATACCTCATCCTTGAAGGGCTTGATGTTGTAGGACAGACGACATTGCTGGCTGACACGAAGATCTTGACCCCGACGAAGACACTCGATGTTGTATGGCTGCACGTGTGGTGTTGTTGGAAAATCCAATTGCTTGACAACCTCTGCTGAGATGATGTTCTTTTGGCTTTCACTATCAAAAATAAAATGCAGTGGGGTCCCCTTCACCCACATCTGTGAATGTAAGAGTCGCTCCCCCTCCTCAGGATCCTCTTCTGGTTGGATTGTTGTAGTTGTGACAGTAGCAATGGGTTCTGCATCAATGATCTATCTCCTTTTATTATTTTCTGAATCAGGGTCCAAGTTGGGTTCGACTCTTTGTCTTTGATCTCGACCACCAATGGCTATATTGAGTGACATTCATTAGTGTTGTGCTGAGGGATATTGTGGAACTCAAAACAATTTCCAGTGTCTTTCTTAGACATACCGTTACCCTTCTTTTCTTGCATCTGGGACTGGCTCTCTTGAGGTTGGCCTTCCTTTCTCTATCCATGCTTCTCGCACTTACTCAGCTGCTTGAATTTTTGTACAATTTTGATTGCATATTGATAAGCAGCTCCCATTGAGGAGATGTCAAAGAAATCTATATTTGTTTGGATGTACATGTGTAGACCATTGCAGTACTTCAAAAGCAGGTGCCACTCTGAGTCTTTGATACCCAACTTTGAGCGCAAGGTATGAAATATGTTGGTGTACTCCAACATCGCCTGGTCTCTTTTCTGACGCAAAGTTGTCCATCTCATGTATTGGTCATCATAGTTTTTGACAGGGTAGAACTCCTCCTTTAGGGCATCTACAAAGGCCTCCCAAGTGGGTTCTCTTCCAAATAGTGTAGATTCATCTACAGTGTACCTCTCCCAGTAACCTTCCCACTAAGAACTGACATGGGGAAGGGCTTTAAGGAGCGCAAAGGTGATCTTTTCACTGTCGATTTTTTTTTGGACAGAGTAATAACCTTCTATCAGATTCAACCATTTTTCTAGAGCATCTGCATCTATTTGGCCTTCAAATAAAGGGATATCAAAATTGACTTGTACCTTGAAGGGCGTCACACATGAGAAATTGTTGCTTGTCAAAGATGCCTTGGCTGCCGCCATCGATAGTCTTCGAAGGATTTGAGCGAAGTTTTCCATCATCTAATTCTTTTTTTTTCACACGAGGGACTCCTCGAGCAAAGTCTTGAAAGGATCTCCCGCTCTGTCATATCTCATTTCATTCACCATGGGAGGTCACTTGGGCTAGTGAGAGTGGTTGTCCTTAAGCAAAACTAGCTCGAGACCCACATATCTATACCCTGACCTTGTCGGGGACCTGCTCTGAGAAATGACAAGGAGCATAATGCTTTGATACCACTGATCTAGATTATTTTGAGAACAACATGAAGGAAGAAATATAATAGAGATATAACAATGAAATACACAAAAATATAGAAGAGAACACATAAATATAGTGAAACCCAACTTCTATTACTGAATAAGATATAAAAACATTGTAGAACACAAATTGGAAAAATGGGGTAGCTTATCTCTAAAAAGAAAGAGATGTTGGCTATGCTTCATTCACAAGAAGCTTTGCATCACACTCCATTGCATGCTTAAAGGGCCTCCTTCACCTCAATTATATATGGGAGAGTGAGAGGAGAACGATTCCCATGATGCATGTGGGATAAATTGAACTAAGTTTATAAAATTCCATAGGCATGTAAAACACTAGGACTTCTCGGGCAATCACCCACCCCAGTACTACTCTAGCCTGAGCGTGCTTAACTACAAAATTCTAATGGGATCCGGTGCATTAACGCTATGTTGTAGGCATGTACATAATACCACTAAGAAATCATTAAATGATGTCTGTAATTAACAAATGAAGATGAAATTACATTCCATTCCCCATCAAAAGGGTGAATATCATGGT
>SNQJ01S0150271.1:10683-33855 GCA_010110895.2 Picea sitchensis | reverse complement strand
CCATAATTACCAAACTCACAACTTGTTGTTGCAACTAATTTATTTTTAATTATTTTCTTAATGCAACAACTATACCCATGATTAACTCCTAGTTTCACACACTTTGACTAGTCAACTTCTTCTAGGGGTTTCTAGAATAATTTGACTTCTTTGACCTTCTAGAGGCTTTTAGATAACTCATGAGGGTTCTCCAACTTCACAAGACCATAAATCTCTAACCATGAAGAGTTATGTGGCATTCCACATATCACCGGAAATGGCATGACATGTACTATCCATCTAGAATAGTCTTACCTGCATATACATTGATATTCATTACATTATTCCTCAACCAAACTTGGGTTCCTTACCCATACCTCTAGAGATACCAGAGATACTCAAGGGTTGAAATAAATCTCTAAGAGTTAACATCAATATACAATATCACTCTCCAAAGTTTGACATCAATGACAACCAACAATCCAAACCAATTGTCCATCAATCTAAACCAACTATCTGACATCACCGATAGAGCTCAACCCTAATTGCATGGAATAGGCAACCATTGATCAAATCAGGGACACTCATATTAATGGAAATCATCAACGGAGGATCCATATTTATCAGGTTGTCAAAGAAGGGAAGCTCCTACACCAAGGCAAGTGGCTAAACAGGGACCAAGTTCAGCATAAATTAACTTTGCACTCCTTAAGGTCATCCCCCATGTCAAGAATTAGTGGGAGACTTACTGTGAGCAAAGGTCGATTGAGGAATCTGCATTATTTGAAGTTTCACCCAGTTGGGATTCCTTTAGGGATTCTATTAAGAAACAATAATACCCTATTGGAAGCTACGATGACCAATATACAAGATGGACTACCCTGTGACAGGAAAGGGATTAGAAAGTACACAAGCTCACAAATATTTTCCATACCTTGCACACCAAGCTGGGTATCAAAGAATTGGAATGTAATCTGGTGCTCAAGTACTGCAGTTGTCTGCATAGACACATCCAAATACAAATGGAGTTTTTAGACATCTTGTCATTGGGTGTGGCTTATCAATACACTTTCAAAATCTAGCATAAATTTAAACAGAAGAAGCGGGAGTTCAGATCTACGAATTCCTCACAGCAGAAGGAAGGTAAAGACGGCCCCCACCAACAAAAAAAAGATCAAAGCAAGTATGGACCCTCTCAAGAATACCAGTACAAGCCTCAAACAAGGAAGTGTGTTGAGAAGACGAAGAAAGACACTGGGAAGTGGTGTGAATTCCATAAACTCCCTTGGCATAACACCGATGAGTGCTTCTCATTGAAATCATTGGAGGTCGAGCTGAAAGCCTCAGAGTAAGAGGCAAGTTCCAACTCTAAATCAAATCCGAACAAGGTGAAGTGGATAATTGATGCAGAATCTAGTGCCATTGTCACTACCACTAAGGTCCAGCCAAGTGCACCAGAAGAACTGAAGGAATTTGAGCGCCTCTTTCACTCGCAAATGTGGGTGAAGGGTATCCCATTTCATTTCATTGTCAATAGCGGAAGCCAAAATAAAATGATCTCAGTCAAGCTCGTTAAGTAGTTGAACCTACCAGTGACACCACACCCACAAACCTACACCATCGAGTGGCTCCGCCAATGAAGAGACCTACGCGTCAACCAACAGTGTTGCATGCCTTACGGTATTAGTCCATTCAAGGATGAGGTATTGTGTGATATTTCCCCCCTTGATGATTGTAGTGTTCCTTTAGGCCAACCATACTTGTGGAAATGCCATGCTTTATATGATTTTATACCTCATAGTGTTATCATTAATTTGGGTAGAAAATTCTACAAGATACTAGAGGTAGCTCCGCCTACCACCATTTCTTTTATCTCTGCTAAGAAATGCAGGAAGGTCATTTCCCAGACTGGGAAATTTGTCTTCTTCACAATTCTCTCTCAAGGTGAACAAAAGGTCACTACCACAACCATGGATTCTACACAGGGCCTCTCCACGCAGCAAAAATAGGTGGAAAATCTCATGGAAGAGTAAAAAGACATCGTCTCCTCACCCACATGGGTACCACTGCATAGTCAAGTCAAGCATTCAATTGATCTAACCCCCAGTGCACCACTACCAAATGGGCCAGTATATTGCCTCTTTTAGATGGAAAATGAGGAAATCAAGCACCATACCCAAAAATTGTTTCAAAATGGGCACATATGAAACAACTCGTCACCCTGTGGGAGCCCAATCGTCCTTGTGCAGAAGAAAGATGGGACTTGGCGACTTTGTATTGACTACAGAGCCCTAAACAAAATCACAATAAGAAATCGGCACCCAATTCCCCGAATTTATGACCTTCTTAACTAGCTCAATGGGGCCAAGTGCTTCAATAAGATTGATCTGAAGTTTGGCTACCACCAGGACCTAATAGAATAGATTGTTGTATGGAATATTGCTTTCAAGTCCAAATAAGGTATTTTCGAATGGCTAGTCCTGTCCTTTGGTTTAACCAATGCTTCAATAAATTTCATTAGGTTAATGGATGATATATTGCATCCCTTCACCAATTATTTTGTGGTGGTATATATGGATGACATCCTCATCTTTATAAAAACTTGGGAAGAACACTTGCAGCATATTCAGTAATTCCTTCACACTCTGCGGCAAAACAGGATGTATGCTAACTTGGAGAAATTTACCTCCGACATGAACAGGGTCAAATACCTAGGATACATTTTTGATGAGCATGGTATGCATGTGGATCCAGGAAAGATCCAGGTCATTCATGACTAGCCAGCCCCGACCACACTGATTGAGATTCAGAGATTTTTAGGACTTGCCAACTTCTATTGCATGTTCGTGTTGGAATTCTCCCATATTGCATGGGCCCTTAGCCAAGTGACCAAGGGTGGTGGAAAGGAAAATTTTGTGTGGGGAAAGGTATAATAACAAGAATTTGATGATATGAAACATTACTTGTGCTCATCTCCAGTACTCTTCTTACCCGATCTACAAAAACCCTTCAATATTGAGACCAATGCCTCAGACTATGTTGTGGGTGCAGTTCTCACTCAACACGGTCATCTAATGGCATATCATAGTGAGACACTAACATATGTCATCCATAAGTACCCCACATATGACAAAGAAATGTATTCCATTGTACAATCCTACCACCAATGGAAGCATTAGATTCTTTGGAAAGGGGATAGTCATTCGCATAGATAACAAGCCTCTGCAATTCATATAGACACAAGGAAAATTGAAAAAGGACAACCATTATTAGTGGTCCACATACTTGTAGTAGTGCCATATCAACATAAAATATAAAACAGGAAGCACCAATCGTGTTGCCGACTGGCTTAGTTGACCTCTATTTTTTTCCCTCACCATAGTACTCCATTCATGTGGACATGAGGCCTCCGAGTGGCCCCGACTCTATAAGAGTGATCCTAACTTCACCACCATGTACCAGTTGTTGGGTACCAGAGAAAGTGTCACTGATTTTCACCTTCAGGATGGAATGTTATTCCATCTCGGCCACCTTTGTGTTCCTTCAAGTGAGCGGTTGAAGACGATTTGGGAAGCTCACTACAGTCAGATGCTAGGACATTTTGGTGTGGAAAATATTGTGGCAGTACTACAGAATCATTTCTATTGGCTGAAACTTCAATAGGATGTCAACAAGTATATTAGGTCCTGCACTGCATGTGCCATTTCCAAACCAACCACTAAGAAGCAAGGCATGTACACCCCTCTTCCTACTCTCGATGGGCCTTGAGAATCCATCTCGATGGACTACATATCTATTTAAAAGTCAACAAGAAACATGTGTCTAATTTACTTTTCCCTTAAATAAATTGGACAATAAATATTAATCCATTATATAATAATTTCTTGAAAATATAATTAACTGAAATGGAAAATCAGTTAACTATAGGAAATTCGAGTTCAAAGGTTGATTGGTAGGACATGGAGGTGACTTGAAGTTGTAACAGAGTTATAAGTGTAGTTATGTGAGTTGTGAAGTAGTTTAACTCAGTTAAGTGAGTTAAGCCCAGTTGTACTAGTTGTAACTGAACTTACACTAGTGAGAGATCACTGAATTATTTATTAATTAATTCACAATCAGTGATCTCACATGCAACTAAATATTTACCACTGTTAACTACGTGCATGTCAGATCCAGTGGAGACCCAGTTGAGATAATAGGTGAAAGGGACAGTTTGGCTATCAGTTGTGATTTGAGTGAAGTGCACTCATGCAATCACACATGCAGTGGATATGCTCATGATCATGTGCAGCCTAGGCAAAAAAAAGGGAATTCGAATTCATTGTGAGAATTCTATTTGCAGGGATTATGCAGAGGAGGCAGGCTATCTGGAGACAGAATATTGGCACATGAATTTGTCAATTTTTGTATGACAGTGTGAGACGATTGTATTGTACTGAGAGCTCTTGGATTAGATTTTTGTAAGAGATTGTTTCACGATCCATGATATGCATAATATATTATAGTGGGGTTTTTAGATTTATGTTTTCCCTGTAAAACATCTGTGTTGTGTGCAATTGATCTTTCTTCGTGTTATCTCACTTTGTGATCATGGTCTAATTTCTGCAAGAATATTTGTAAAAGTGATTTTGTATTTGAGAATGGCATATAATTGTTAGATCAGGAGAATCTAGGAAATACTTAATTTGTATTGAATTTTTTACATGGTATCAGAGCCACGGAGTGAGGGAAGTGAGGTGCGAAAAGAATAGTATTTTCGCAAGTCCCTCCTCTAGCAGGGTGCGACGTCATAGTACTGAAAACTTTGTGCATATCTGAGAGTTGAAATTTTCACACCCTACTCAAAGGCAAGGTGCGAACCTCCCTTAATATTTTCACAGGTTGCTCAAAGGAGAGGTTCGAACCTCCCTCACCCCACTATGCATTGCAGTGCGAACCTCCTGAATATTTTCATAGGTTGTTCACAAGTGAGGTGCGAACCTTCCTTAGGTTGCTAACTGGTCAGGTGCGAACCTCCTAGAGCAAGAGGGATTGCAGCAGTTGAGTTTGTGATTGACTGTCTTGGTGCTACAGTTGATTCAATATCGAAATGGCTTTCATTGGCTTGAGGTTAGACTATGCACTCGAAGGTAGCTCGGACTACATTGCTTGGAAGGACATGATGGAGGCAATACTTGAAGACAATGGCTTGAAGGAATACATTGACAAAGATGTTCCTAAGACAAATGCTACAGACACTGCAAATCTTGATGCATGGAAAAAGAAAGTGGCAAAGGCAAGGAGGATCTTGTTGGAGGGAGTACGAGACCACATTGTCTCTAATCTCCATGGGAAAGCCACACTATATGCAATGTGGAAGGCTTTGACAGATCTATTCCAAAACAGCAACGACCATAGGAAATTGGCGCTCAAAGATAAACTTAGGAAGATCAAGATGGAAAAGGGAAAATCCATTCCAAAATATCTCACGAAGTTTGTCCAATGTCGGAATGAGCTGGGAAGTGTGGGAATAACAGTCGTTGATGATGATTTGGTGAGATTGGCGCTCCTAGGACTTCCCAAGAGTTGGCACAGTTATCAAGACTCTGTCAATGGAAGGGAAAAATCTCCAGTTTGGGAATGACTATGATCGGATCTGGTACAAGAGGAGTTCAGGTGGAACACTAGAGATGGATCTTCATCAAAGCATGATGAAGAAGAGGATTGTTCTTTGGCTTCCAAGGAAAGGAAAGGGAAGGGGAAGAAATTCCATCCAAAATCCAAGTCTAAAGTCAAGAAGCTGGATTTGTCCAAGGTGAAGTGTTTTCACTGTCACAAACATGGGCATCTCGCTACTAACTGTCCACAGAAGAAGAAGAATAAGAAGGTTGTTGGAGCTGCAGCTGGTGAGGCCCTTGCCTCGCATTTTGAATTTGACTTCTCTTTGATCGCATGCATGGCTTCATGTGCATTGGGATCAGTGTGGTATTTGGATAGAGGTGCTTCCTTCCACATGACAGGAGATAAGGATATTTTCAGTGACTTGGAGGAGAAAGTTCTCAAAATGCATATAGAGATGGGTGACGATGGAAGATACAGTGCCACTGGCATTGGTACCATTACCTTTCAAAGGGAGCCAGGTAAACCATTTCAATTGAAAAATGTTATGCATGTTCCAGGTCTGAAGAAAAACCTGGTCTTAGTTGCAATGTTGGAGGACAGAGGCTATGATGTTGCTTTTAGCAATGGAAAATCTTTTTTGCAACATAAAACAATGGTTCAAGTCAAGAGGATACGGATTCGAGTTAATAATCTCTACAAGTTAGAGGTAGATGGCTGCGCTGCAATGATGGACAAGGTAGAAAAAGTGGTGAGTCGGGATGAGGGCGAATTATGGCACAAGCGATTGGGCCATCTTCATCATGGATCCTTGAAGATCATGCAGCAAATATCTACTAGACTTCCAATGGGAACACTTGCTCAGTTAGATCAATGCAAGGGTTGCACCATGGGGAAGTATGAAAAGTCCACCTTTCATGAAAAGGAGAATCGTGCCTCGGTAATCTTGGAGAGAGTTCACACGGAAATATGTGGACCATTCTCGGTTGCTTCAACAACAAAACATAGGTATTATGTTATTTTTGTTGATGACTTTTCTCGTAAATGTTGGATCTTCTTCATGAAGAAGAAGGATCAAACATTCTCAAAGTTCTGTGAGTTTAAAGCATTGGTGGAGAAAGAGTCGGGGAAGCAAGTAAAAGATCTAAGGAGCAATAATGGTGGAGAATAAATCTCTAACGAATTCAAAGACTTCTGCAGCAAAGAAGAAATTCGAAGAGAAATCATAACGCCTCATAACCCATAGAAAAATGGGGTTGCAGAGAGGAATAACAAAATGATCGTGGGTGTTGCACGAGTGATGTTGCATGATCAAGGCCTACTAATGCATTTGTGGGTAGAAGCATGCAATACTGTGGTTTATGTGCAAAATCGTTGTCCTCATAGAGTACTTGGCATGAGTACACCTGAAGAATCTTTCACTGGTAAGAAACCTAATGTTTCTCATTTTAATATTTTTGGCTCATATGTTTATGTGCATGTGACCAAGGATTCCAGGAAGAAGCTGGAACCAATTGCTGAATTTGGGATATTTGTGGGGTACACAGAAACACCTTATAATTATCATGTGTATTTTCCTAACATTAAGATGGTTGTTATGCGATAGGATATAAAATTTGATGAGGGGAAAGACATGCAGTTGTCGCTTGAGAGGGAGCTAGACTTGCATGCAGAAGAGGAACTATTGGTTCCCAAAGATGAGTCCCAAGATGTCGATGAGCCACATGAGGAGGTTCATGGAGTGGAGGAAACCACTTAAGAAAAATCATCCATCAGAAATGGTAGAAGGCACACCATGGAAGCTGACAGATTGAGACTAGATGCTGCACAGAATGTAGGAGCTCCTACTTCACAGTGAAAATAAAGACAGTCTCCTGATCGATTTACTGGATACATGGCTCTCATGAGAAAATGTATTGTGACTGAACCATATTCCTTTCAGGAAGCAGTGTATGATCCCACTTTGGTTGATGCTATGGTAGAGGAGTATGACTCCATTGTCAAAAACAGTGCATGGGAAATTGTCCCAAGACCGATCAACAAATCAGTGGTAGGTTCGAGATGGATCTACAAGGTAAAGAAAGCTACTGATGGGAGTGTGGAGAAATAAAAGGCCAGGTTTGTGGCCCGAGGCTTCTCATAGATCGAGGGGATATATTATGATGAGACCTTTGCACCTGTCGTAAGGTACTCCTCCATAAGATCCATCCTTTCACTCTCATCACAGATGGGCTGGTGCATTCATCAGATGGATGTAAAAACTGTGTTTCTCAATGGGATCATTGAGGAAGAAGTTTACATTGAATAACCAGAAGGTTTTGAGACCTTTGACAGGGAGTCACATGTGTGAAAACTCAAGAGAGCATTGTATGGGCTGAAGCAAGCACCCCATGCTTGGTACACTTGGATAAACAACTATTTCACCAGACTGAGCTTCACCAAAAGTGAAGCGGATGAAAAACTATACCAAATTGTGGTGGAGGGTAAGATTTTAATCATTGTTCTTTATGTTGATGATTTAATACTGATTGGTGATGAGTAGTTGATACACTCATGCAAGGATGACCTTGCAAAGGAGTTCGAGATGAAGGATTTGGGCCTCCTTCATTATTTCCTTGGATTGGAAATATGGCAGTGAGATGGTGAAATTTTTGTGTCTCAAGGAAAGTATGCAAGGGAGATACTGGGTAAGTTTCACATGGAAGGTTGCAAGCCCATGGATACTCCTCTTCCAGGAAACTGGAGGAAAGAGGATGCTACTTCTAGAGAGGTAGTGGATGCTACTGTCTATCGACAGTTAGTGGGTTCGCTAATGTATTTAGTGAACACAAGACTGGGCATTTGCTATGCGGTTAACCAGCTGAGTAAAGCGATGGTTAAGCCTACCAAACTCTTTTGGAAGGCGGGTAAGCATGTCCTGAGATATCTGAAGGGCACATCTGAGTATTGATTATGGTACAAACAAATGGATGAGGTGAAGTTGCATGGCTTCACAGATGAAGATTGGGTGGGTATCCCAACGGACAAAAAGGGCACATCAAGGGGGATCTTTAGTATCAGATCTACATCTATTTCTTGGTACAACAGGAAACAAAGATCCATGGCACTTAGTTTAGTGGAAGCAGAATACATGGTAGCAAGTCAAGCTGCATGTGAGGTTATCTAGATGAGAAAGATTTTGGTTGGTTTGTTTGGTTCTCATTTAGATCTGACAATGATTCATTGTGATAATCAGAGTTGCATTAAACTCTTGATTAATCCTGTGTTTCATGATATATATAATCATATAGATATCCGGTATCATCATCTCACAGATTGTGTGCAGCAGAAGATCATGTTGCTTCAGTACATTCCTACGGAATATCAGGATGCAGACATTCTGATGAAGGCGCTCACCAGGAGAAAATTCGAATACCATAGAGACAGGATTGGGGTGAAGGATAATCCCTTTATTGTTGAGAGGGAGTGTTGAAAAGTCAACAAGAAACATGTGTCTAATTTACTTTTCTCTTAAATAAATTGGACAATAAATATTAATCTATTATCTCATAATTACTTGAAAATATAATTAACTAAAATGGAAAATCAGTTAACTATAGGAAATTTGAGTTCAAAGGTTGATTGGTAGGACATGGAGGTGACCTGAAGTTGTAACAGAGTTATAAGTGTAGTTATGTGAGTTGTGAAGTAGTTTAACTTAGTTAAGTGAGTTAAGCCCAATTGTACTAGTTGTAACTGAACTTACACTAGTGAGAGATCAGTGAATTATTTATTAATTAATTCACAATCAGTGATCTCACATGCAATTGAAGATTTACCACTATTAACTACATGCATATTAGATCCAGTGGAGACACAGTTGAGATAATAGGTGAAAGGGATAGTTTGGATATCAGTTGTGATTTGAGTGAAGTGCACTCATGCAATCACACATGTAGTGGATATGCTCATGAGCATGTGCAGCCTAGGTGTTGCGCCTCCTTCATCACCTTAGTGAGAAAAATGGAGGTGCTTGCTAGCTCAGTTGGGTCTGCTGAGCAGGACAGCTGGAAGGAAAAGAGTTAGAGAAAGAAATAAAAACAACATCTAAGAAATAAACTAAGAAATACAATAACAACTAAATTCATGAGCATAGGGACATAGAAACAAAAAGAACCATAAGACCCATGTCACCAATGTTGAGGTTGATCTATTAGTGAAAGAATACACCAAGAAGAAAGAGGACTATGAGTCCCTTCTTCCTCCAAAGGAGGGCTCTTGGACCCCCACTAGCAAGCTCTTCTTACAACAAAAGAAAAATGGAAAATGATGAAAGAACTCTTTACAAATCCACTCAATGAGTGAGATGGATTGTCTAATGTAATGGTGCAATTATGCTCTTGACAAGGATGAAGTCCTCAAGAGAATAGAGGTAGCATAACATTACTTTGAATTCCTTGAAAAATGAGGTGCATCCATGGCCTTTTTATAGCATTCCTTTGAGCCATTGTTTAACTTCTTTGTAGTGTGAAAAGAGGCTAATTAGGGCATTCCTAGGTCTTTGACCAGCCACCCATTCGAATCCAATCCAGATTTGAGGGTCAAATCAGCTTGGGAGTTGATCCATAAGTGGGTGGGAGGCCGACCACTATCATAAATGCGTCGTTTAGCAGGTGCACGGATTTTTGCGCTAACAGTCACGCATCGTGCGCAGGTGCGCGCTTTCTACATTCCTATTACGCGCATGCGCGTGCGCGCCCAATGTCTTCATAGAACCCTTCAATTTTTCACTATTTTGTATAGTTTTTGACCCTTTTATGAATACTTTGGTATTAATTTAGGTCCATGGATGACTTCATTGCTGTCTGACAATGTTGATTTCTTGTAATCATGTGCGGACGAAATTTCAGTGATAACAGATGCCCCCTGATGGATGAGGTTAGGAGCATACATATAGCTGAAATCCATCAATGTTTCTTCTACTGAGAATGTTGTTTGTAAGAGAGAGAAATAGTGGGATCGTCTAGAGTGATCCGTTGGAGGGAAAAAGGAATTGGTGGGACCCGTCCTTCCATGAGGTGTGTAAAATGGAGAACTGTGTACAAACGAGGCAGACATGCCCCATGCTCGTGTCATGTAACTCCAAAAAAGATGATGGAAGTGTTGGTGTAGAGGACTACAGCGCCCTTGGGGGCAGTCGAAATAAAGGCAGAAGACAATTCTACAGATGAACATACTATGAATGGTAGGCAGTGACAGAAGTATCACGGATGTTTGTAGGCATTGAGAGCCTAGCCAAGTTTAGAGGTCTTCGGAAAGTATCAGAACGAACTGTAATAGTCGCAAAGTAAGACCCACCATAACATGAGAAAGTGTTGATGTCGAATGTTATGGGGGCCAACGACAGAAGGGAGAAATTGTGATTCTCCCTGTGCCATCTGAGATCTCTCATTGAGTGGATAATGAGAATCAAGATACTGTCTCCCTTCTGGAAAACTGTGTTGATGTCGACAAAAAGGGGGACACGACTCCCAGAAGAAAATGGCTTTGTGAAATCTACCAGATGAGGTTTATGAAGTGGAGGAGGTACATGGACAAAGTCAAGATGTAGGAAGACTCAAGACTGTCCTTGGTTGGGGTATATGTGATAACAAAAGTGGCTGCAACTGTTCAACAAGGTCGAGTGTCAGGGGGATGACAAGACCAGGGATAAGTTGTGCCAGAGGCGGGACAAGGTGAACAAATTCAGAGAGCAGAGGTAAGGGGCATGTGGGGTACTCTGAAGATATGGATGATGCTGGCAAGGGTAAATGGTAAGTAGTGCCCCAGCCAAGGGTGACATGGGTTGCGTGTTTCCAAAATAGGGAAAAAGGTCGCCAGAGGTGACGACAAAGAAAGGGTAATATAACTGCTGAAAACAAAAGGCATTTATACAATAAATAAAGAATATTATTTGGGAGAAATGTACAAATATAGAAACAGGTGCCCCAGGGTGATGTGGTTGGCCCGAGTAGGGCGCAATGTGCTCGGTGAACTGGTGGAGGGTGGGGGCCCCATGGGTGAGTTTCTGTATGAGGTAAATGAAATGAAGGGATATTTGCATATGGGCAAACTGATTGTGGATGAGATGGAAGGCTCATGATACTGCGGAGTTGCAGTAAAAAATAGAACCATGAAGAGATAATTTGGGAGTTCATTGGGAAAGATAGTAAAATGAGGAGAAGGAGTATGTGGCTGATTCATGACATGATGTAAGACTATAGGGACTCCCATCCCTAAAGGGTTTTTGAAAAATAGCATGAGTGTCAGCAGTGCCAAAAGGTGCTATAAATGGGATGACTCATGTGGATAAGAATGCTACCAGGTGACAGTACCAAAAATGCAAATGGAGGTATGGGTACTGCAGAGCCGGGAATGGGGATCCTAGAGGCAAATGTCAGAGGGTGTGACTGGAAATGTAAGTGCGATACAGAGGGAAAGACTATATGCCAGTGTTGAGTATATACCTGAAGGGGTTGTGTCGATGTATGTTGATCAAGTACCTGCACACATGAAAACCAAATACCTGACGTGAACAATATCTGAAGAGAATCAACGATATGAGCATGTATTTGATAAGTGTAAATATGCACATGCATACCTGAACAGGGTATGAAAAAAAAAAAAAAGGTACCCCAGGGGCCCAGGATGAAAAGAGGCCCAGGGACTACTGTGATGTAGATGACAGGATGTTGATCCCATTGCTGAAGACGGATCGAGAAATGGACATCGTGGGCTCTCGGAATAATGAGTGGAAGTTTGACAAAAAGGCCTATATATAGTTGTAGGGCCCACATTGCCACCTCATTTGTACTTGCTGCTATAGTGATTGGACAAGAAGTATTCAGAGGAGATTGTGAGATTTGGGGAGGACGAGGCATTCGATTAAGGATCTGTGAGTATTAGGTTAGTGGTCTGATCATCCTGCATAGAATTAGGATTCCATTTTTTGGGCAGGGACTGTACGGAGGACCATACAGAGGTATTGAGGAGGTATGGGCCCCACATGCGCGGGTGATCCGGTAATAGGCGTGCACACATGCGTGCCTTCCCACCGGATAAACGTGCATGGGGGCACGGTGAAGGGAATTAAAGGCACGCTCCGTGGGTGCGCCTGTTGGTTGAACAGGCGCGCACATGTGCGCGTCTGTAGGTTTAACAGGCGCGCATCTGTGCGTGCCTGTATGGTGAACAGGCGCATCTTGGAGCACGCCTGTGTAGTAAACAGGTGCGCACTCATGCGCGCCTGTGTAGTGAATAGGTGCGCATATGTGCGTGCCTATGGGGTGGACAGGCACGCATGTGCGTGCCTGTGGGTAAAAAAACCGTGCCATGGAGGCAAGGTTGAGGGGTAAAAAAATGAGTTTTTTTTTTTTATGTTGTTGATGGTCTCTTGGGATGATATAGGACTCTTTATTGTGGCTGCAGGTCGACAGCTGACACGATGCCAGTGGGTTGGTGAGAGAGAGATTGGTCCCAGCTGTGAGACGTCATGGCTATTGAAGAGCCAGGTGTGCATGCGACTTTGGCAGCCTATGGGTTGCTAAAGTTCTTTGAGTGCCCGTTGATACAGGCACAGGAGTATCTTCTATAGTTCCTGATTCAGATGTGGAGTCCGGAGCTACAATGCTTCCTTGTGCAAGAAGAGAAGATCCCCTTCACTGTGGTGGAGGACATATATTTCTTGACCGGACTCATGTCTCAGGGTGTCTCAGGGTGTTCCCCTACCATCGGAGCCAGTGTTGCCAAGGGATTTGGCCCTAGTGACCATTGGCCAGAGATACTGTTCAGGTCAAAACTTTATGTCCAGGACGGTTGTGAGCATTGGGTCTATAGACTCCATGGCGCATCACTGTATAGCAGCAATGATTGTGAGAGTATATGGGTCACTGGCGACCCATCGGATCAACGGTGGCCAGCTTATGGTGCTGGAGAGAGTGCTGGCCGGTGAGCATTTTGCCTGGGGGCTTATGCTGCATGCGAGGATGGTGGGGAAGTTGGACCACTGTCGGTCCACGGATACGGGGGAGTTTGCCTTCGGGTTCATCCTGGTGGTCTGGTTTCTAGAGAGGGTGCCAATGTTGCGCCCTAGGATTCTATTGGGTGCACCTGAGGCGCGAGAGCAGCGGCTGAGGCAGTGGTCGACTGTGTTGCTTCGCCATGGCCACTTATTTACTGCAGAGGTGGCGCAAGTATGGTGGCAGATGCTGCAGGTGATTTTACGGTACCCCTATGCCGAGGTTGACTTTCGAGATGATCTGGACATGGTGCTACCTCCAGGGGAGGTTTTTGACCATCGAGGTATGTTGATTGATGATGTTGATATGTATGTTTTTTTATTTTGTGAGATAGCAGTCCATATGTATGTGATATAGATGTTGACACTATCTGTTGTTTGTGTGCATGTGCAGATGTGGCACCTCGCGGTCGTGAGGTTGAGTTGCAGAGAGCGTCAGCTTGTCGGGAGCCGGACAGACTGCCATGGGGAGAGAGACGTTGGCGTGAGGACGTCGCGGTGCGACCAGCTGAGCCAGAGAGGGCAACAAGGAGGCACTGGTTTGAAGAACCTGGTGCTGGGCCATCACACGCTCCTCTGGTGGCTGTCGGAGTGGACTTTGAGGACATATGTCATCGTCTGTAGATGGTATTACAGGGCGTGCCTGAGGGCATGTGGTCTCGCATCCAGGACGAGAGTTTCTTGGAGTAGTGTGTGGGGGTTTCGCCGCCATGGCGGGCCATAGTACGACGAGTAGCAGTGGCTACTGCTATGACGAGCAGACGACTATTGTCGGGGCAAGAGGAGCCTATAGGGGGTGGACCCCCAACACCTAGGGCAGGTGGTGGTGGGCTGCCACCGCCAGAGGGAGGAGAAGGCAGTGGTGCTCTAGAGGCATCGTGAGTGGTTCTTGATGTATTTGATGTATATATGTTTTTTGTATATAGGCTGATGAGCCCATTTTGTACCGAGGTGCTGCATTGGCCTGTGGATACTTGTATTTTTTGTATGTAAACATTCGGATGGCACTTGGACCTGTTGATATATACATGAGTATACATGTTTGATATCTATGTGGTGTTTACATGTTTTTTGGTTAATGTGTTGATGATGTCTATTATATATATATGTTGTGACAGGTTTTTTTTTTATATGTTTATGTATGTGTAGAAGTAGCTTGATGGGATATATGCAAATCTAACACCATGTTAGCTATGTTATCTATAATTTGATTCAATTGTATTGGAATATGTGTAAATGTAATGGAATCAAAATGTCGAGATAAAAGCCTAACCTGTAGGTATTTGCGAAAGAGGCAAGGATCACGTATGCGGTACACATTGTTGAGCTGGAGAACGACTAGTTGGGAGTTGAGGAAGATGCTAAGGTGACGAATACCATGATGTTGGGCATCGGCCAAGAGGCTAATGACAGCAGTGTATTCAGCTAGGTTGTTGGTCGCTGAACCCAAACAGATGCTGCTTGAATGGAGCATTGCATGTGAGGGGGTGTAGAGAGCCCAAGCGACCGAAGCGAGATTTTGTGTCCAACAGCTGGCGTCGTCAGCATAGCCGATGTGGTAGGCTGGTGGATGAGGCATCTCTCAAGAGCACAAATGATAGTTTAGATGTGAGGGATGGAGAACAAAGATTAAAAACAAAAAACAAAAAATAACTTAAAGTAGAATGACTATGTTTAAGCATAAAATTTCTTTAAGTATAACCCGTTAATGGGTTCTTTGAGAGAGAGGCCTTCGGGAGAGGCTAGAATATATGTGCCTCTGGTAAGGCAATGTTGAATGATGTATGGGCCATACCAGAGTGACTCGAATTTTCCATGGCCAAAGGTATCATGAGCGATATCATAGGCAAGGACGAGGTCACCTTCGTGAAATGAGCGAAGGCTGACATGTCGATCAAAGGTAGCCTTTGATCATTTTTTAGCTGCCTCATTGTTCTGTAACGAAGATTGACGATCTTCATCCAGAGAATCTAATTTCAGCAAGCGCTTCTCCATTGGAACAGTGTCAGGTAAAAGCTCAATTGCGGTGCATAAGGTAGGAATTTCGCACTCGATGGGAAGAGTAGCCTCAACGCCATGGACCAGATGAAATGGTGTGAAACCAATGGCATTTTTCACCATCGTACGGTAATCCCATAGCATGGAAAACAATATATGATGCCAATTGGTCTTATGTTTATTAAACATGCATTGTAACATGGTCTTGAGAACCTTGTTAATGGCTTTGACCTGTCCGTTAGATTGAGGGTAATATGGTGAGGCAAACTCGTGAGAGAATCCTAACCGAGATGAGAGTTCGATGAAGATCTCATTCTCGATGTGCTTCCTATGGTCTGAAACAAGTTGGAGTGGTACGCCAAAGCGAGAGATGACATGGTTAAATAAAAAACGCGTTGCAGTGTCAGCGGTGTTGTTGAAGGTGGGCATAGCTTCTGCCCATTTGGTGAAGTAATCAACTGCGACAACAATGTATTTGTGACCATTGCTGGAGGGGGGATTACAAATCATGAAGTCAATGCCCCATTTACAAAACGGGTTGGCAGTGATAACTGGATGAAGAAGAGCAGGTGGCACTCAGGCTTTGTTGGCGTAAAGTTGGCATTGCTCGCATCGTTTCACAGCGTGAATTCAATCATGAAACAAAGTAGGCCAAAAGTAACCTGCTCGAATAATTTTCTGAGCAGTGGATATGCCTAAAAGATGGCCCCCACATGCACCGCTATGGCAGTCATTTAAGACTCTATTGGCCTCGTCAATAGTAAGGCATCGACGAAGGATGGTGTCGACTCCCCGCCGGTATAGGATGTCTCCGATGAGGAGGTAGCGAGGGGCCTGATGGAGAATATGACAACGATCATCTCGTGAAAGGTGGTTACCAAATTTTTGAGTTCGGAGATAGATGAGAAGGTATCCATACCAAGGATCCTTCGAAGAGATGTAAAAGAGGTGTTCGTCAGGAAATTCAGTGTTGATGGGAGCGCTGGTGGTGTCAGAGGGAAGGGCCATGACAAGTTCGGCGAGAACAAGGGCCTTCTTAGTCTTAGGTGTTGAAAACTCGAGGTCGTACTCCTGAAGGATAACGATCCATTGAGAAAATTTTCCGTTAACTTGCCAACGACTGAGTAAGTACTGCATAGGGTTGGAATCTGCGATGAATTTTTTGGTGTGAAGCAGAATGTAGTGGCGCAGTTTTTGGACTGCGAGGACGACTAGGAGAGAAAGTTTCTCTCGTGTTTATACTTCAAGGGTGGCCTAGAGAGGTTTTTACTAACGTAATAAATGACATGCTCGCGATTGTCATCGCCTAGCTGGACGAGGACGCCTGCTACTAATATAGCTGATGTTGATACGTAGAGGATATAGTCACGATTGTAGTCAGGTGCACTAATTAATGGTGCATTTGAGAGCGCCATTTTAAGTTCATCAAAGGATTGTTGGGCATGTTCATCCCAGTGAAAGGGGATGTCATGACATAGTAGGCGAAGGAAACCATGTGCGCGAATGGCGTAGTCAAGGACAAATCGTCATAGGAAGTTTGCTTTTCCCTATAGGCTCTTGAGTTGTTGTAAATTCCGAGGAGGGGGAATTTTGGTGATAGCTTGGACTTTGAGAGGGTCCACGGTGATACCACTTTGGGAAACGATAAAACCGAGGAGGCATCCTACAGTGACACAGAAAACACACTTGAGGGGGTTCAAGTGGATGTTGTACTAACGACACCATTGGAAGATGATTCGTAGGTCATCAAGATGTTGGGTGCGTTTCTTGGATCAGGCTGTGAGGTCGTCCAAGTATGCGAGGATGATATGAGCTAGATCATGGAAAATATATGTCATTGCCCATTGGAAAGTGGCACCAGCATTCTTTAAGCCAAAAGGCATGACATGATAAGCAAAAGTACCCCAAGGGGTAGTGAATGTGGTTTTGTATTGATCGACTGGGTGAATTTGAATTTGATTATAACCAGAGAGGTCGTCCATGAAAGAGAGAGCTTCGTGTCCTGCACATTCGTTGATGATTTGATCGATAAAGGGCATTGGAAAGTTGTCTTTGGGACATGCGTGGTTGAGATCGCGAAAGTCTGTGAAAACGCGGATAGTGCCCTATTTTTTGTTGACGGGTATAGAGTTGGAAACCCATGAGGTGTAGGCAATGGGGTAGATGAACCCGGCAGCACGTAACTTGTCAATCTCAGCTTTGATGGCCACTGGTTTGGAAGGGTGTAGCGGACGCTGTTTTTGACAAACGGGTGTAATGTCGGGCCAGGTATCGATGCAATGTTTGACGATAGAAGGATCAAGGCCAGGCATTTCTGTGTATGACCAGGAAACAATATCTCGATATTCCTAGAAAAGAGCTTTGTAGGTGATGATTTCTTGAGGAGTGCAAGCCACGTCGATAATGATTTCCTCGACTACGCCATTTTTTATGGAAATGTCGATTTTAATGGTCGGGGAAATGTTGGCCATGTTGCCTTCTTAAAAAGCATCAGGGGTCGGGATGGGGTTTTTGAACCAATCGATAGGCCCTGATGGGATAAAGTCTTTGGTTTTGACTGGGTATATGGGATGTTGGTTAGGAGGCGTGGATGCTCCTGGTGGAAAGAAGAGTCCATGGTGGTGTAGCGCAACCCATGGGTAGTCAGGATGGTTTATCTCTTCAAGTATTGCTTCGTCACAATGAAAGTGATGGGAATACAAGGGGTCATGAAGAGTGATATCAGTCATGGTTTATGTATGGCTGCCCCCTGGTGGTGAAGAAGTAGGGGGAAGGATGGAAGGAATTGACGATGGTTCGCTTGACATAAACTAGATATCGAAGTACTGAGGAGTACTTGTGGTCGTTAGGTGTGAATTTTCCATTGGGGATTGAGTGGGAGAGTTGGGGGGGTTGGGGAGTGATTCCTCAGATACATCATCTAAGAACCATGGGGGTGTGGGAAGGGCCTCTGGTTCGGGGGAAATGATATGAAGAGCTGCTGGTGACGAGGGAAGATCAACTATCGACTCATTGGGTCATTGAAGTAGCGTCAATTGATGCAGCCTGTATTCAATGATCATAGGACACTGATATGTATAATGATCAAATGATTCACATAGAGAGAAAGGGCATCTCATACATTCGTTGATTGAAGTGGTGACATAATGGATGTCAGTGATATTTGTTGAGGAGGACGTAGCAGGACTAGGGTTGTGCTGGAAGCTTTGGCGTACTGCAGCTAATGTCTGTCGAAAGCGTGGCAGTGTCGGGCAATGGTGGGTATAATGGCCATATTTTGAACATATAGCGCAAGTGAATTTGGTGCGCAACCCTTTGCTACTTGACTCAGGGGTGGTAGCGGCAGTATCGGTTATAGTGGCGAGTGTTGAGGGAGTCTGATGGAGTGGGATCAGATTTCGTAACTCTGGTAAGGATGGGAAATGGTTGGTTTGATTTCCATATTTCTCATAGAGTGCACAAGGGGGTTGAACACGTGGAGTAAGAGTAGTTGTGGGTTCCTTCTTCCTTCGTGTGCCCCCAGCTGTGGCGGGGGGGTTGGTGAGGGGGGTTGTAGTGGGTATGGTGGGAGTAAGTACGGGAATCGTCATTAGGATTCCTTCTGTTTGGGGGGGAAGGGAGGGGCGAGGGACCATCTCTGGTGGATGTAAATACCAAACAGGAATTGCTAACACCATATTGGGGAGGGTAAGCATTGCTGCTACCTAGAAAGATTCGATGCCTGGGGGAGGGTAAAAGAAAGGAATTTGAGTGATGGCTTGGGAAACTGTCTCCCAGGCTGGGATGTGTCCTTGAGGGGAAGCATATTCGTGGACTGTTGAGGTTGACAAGTTTGCAGGGGGCTCGTGAGGGGGGGGTTCTGCGACTGTTGGGATGTCAGGAATGATTGAAGCCTCCTGAGGAGGAAGAGAATCCTCTATGTGAGTTCCATTATACAATACGATGCATACCTGATTGGAAGGATGAAGGAGCAGTGGTGCTCCATGGTAAGTTCCTAATAATGAGGGATATTTAAAGATTCCAGGCCCTATCTCTACAAGGGGATATGCATCATGACTGGTGTGGATGAGAGGATGAATTTTATCGAGATTGGCTGATGGGTTAGGTTCGTAGTGGGAAACCTGGTCAATGGTAACGATCTTCCCATTGTGGGGGAACATCATTGTGCGAAAGACGGAAGAGGCAACTTCCTTCATAGCGTACATGTAGCTACGACTGAACAGGATATTGTAATCGAGAGGGACGTCGATAACTTCTATGTCAATAAGAATGGTTTTTCCCCCGAGTTCTACGGGGACATTTTGGAAGAGCCCTTCCGGAGAGGATGGTCGTCTGTCATAAGCTCGTAAGGTGATGGCAGAGGGTATGAGTTCAGGGGAACCAAGTTTCTTCCATACTGATTTGGACATAATGCATGTAGATGCACCTTCATCGATGATGCATCGATGAACTGTGATGTTCCGTATTTTTACTGGGATTTGAAAAGCGATCAAGGCAGGAAGGTGAGGTTCACCGCTGTCAAGATCAAACGTAATGAGTCGAGTTTCTACTGGGTCGACTACCCCCAAGGTGGAAAGTAATGATTTTTGCTGAGTGGGGCAAGTCTGCAAGACCTCTAATACTGACATGGCAGCCAGGGATTGTGCTAAGTCATCGACCAAACTATAGTTATGAGCTGCCCTAGACTGTGGGTTGTGGACATTCCTACGCAATGGGATGCGAGGGATGTGAAGAGGTGGCTCAGTGTTAGGGTGAGGGATCACCAATGGGGGTCCCGTTGGTGTGGGGTTTGTCTCTACAGGGATGGGAGGAGGCTCGGTGGGTGCATGATACTGATAGTTACGTGTTTGCAGCAGGATCTCTTCCTCACTAGTGAGGAGGATCGTGCGATCTGTTGGATTGTTTGGATTGAGGTATTGTCCCACCTGAGGTGGGGGAGGCTGCATATCCTGTTGGGTATTTATCACACCTTGGTGTGGAATAGGATTTTGCAGCATGGCAGGGGGGGTTGTTGTACATATTGTTGTTGGGCTTGCTGAGGTGTAGGCGGTGCTGGAGGATGGGGTAGACTGCCAGAATCCTTCAGCCATTTGAAATCAGTGATTTGGGGGAAATGATGAGTGTAATGGCCGAACTCACCACAAAGGGCACAAGGGAAGTTGGTTTTAACATTGTTGTTGTTATTTCTCCCTTGACGTTTATTATTGCCCCCATGGGAGTTTTGATTCCCCTGGTTCTGGTTGCCCCAAGTAGGTTGGTTCTATTGGGGTGGGTTCCTGCCTTGACCTGAGTTGTTGTTAGTCCTGTTTCATCCTTTATTTTTGGCATTGTTCGACGGATGTGGCAAATTGTCCATATTTACTTGTTTAAAATTTTGATATTGTTGAACGGGAGAAGGTTGAACAAAATTCACCCCAGCATGAGGGTGTGGGGGAGCCATGGGTTGTGGGGGACCAGGAAATGGAAAGTATGGATTCTATAAAGGTAACGATCCATAAGGTACATAGGAAGGCATGGTGCTTTCACTATTACTATAGGCTGAGGTAGAGGGGGTACTAGAACTCGTTGGAATAGGTGGATGTATGGGGGGTGCTGGCGGTGGTCCACTAATGGGTGGTGGTATAGCAATAGGGTATGGTTGTTGATAAGGTGGTGGGGGGTAATAAGGAGTGCCCCCGTATGCCGGCGGGTATTGAGGTGTTCCATACATTGGTGGTTGTTGGGTTTGTGGACCGTGATGAGTGGTGGTACCAATCAGTCAGTATGCTGAGTGAGACATCCCAGGTTTGTCTTGGCCAAATGGCACAGGTTTTGGGAGATCAAGAAGTACCGTGTATAAGTACCCTGACTATGAGTAGATGAGGTCATATTGTTGAGATTTACTGATCGCTTCCTCTTCTGACTGAGGGAAAGTGGAAGCTACATATTTACCAAGGAAAGAGACAAGTGATCGAAGAAACCAATCAAGACATTGTTGTTTGGTGGTTTCCGCCTTGCATAAACTACGTCACCTACACCACTCGTGAATGTGATCAGCAATATGTGTGGCTGAGGTTTGTTTGAAGTTAGATAGTAGTTCGAGACCTTTGTCGTGGAGTATTGGTAACTAGAAGAAAGTCAAGAAGGATTTGGCCAAGGACTCGAAAGTCGCATGGGACCCGGACTTCTCATCTACATACCATTTGGCCGATGGGCCAATAAGTGTGCATTGAAATAAGCACAATCTAATGGAATCATCCATAATGCTATTGGAAGAGCACCATAGGTGAAAGGTCATGACATGGTTGGCAGGGTCATCCCCTGCCTTTCCTTCAAACTTGGGTATGTCTGAAGGTAGTTTGGTGGGCATTGCAGGCCAAGTGGGGTCATGCAATATAGGATCATTGGTAAGTTTGGTTAGATCCGGTATGTTAAGAGAGGCCAAGTATGGCATCAAGAGTGTTGGTGGAAGAGTAGCTCCTGCCATGGTGTGAGTGTGTTGTGAACCTGACCCTTGAGGGGAGCTAGGTGGATTGGTACTCCCCCCTTGAGAGGAAGTGGGTCCCCCGCTTCTATGTAAAGGAGAGCGAGTGAACAGATGACCTTAGGAAGTGGACCCAAGTAATGTAGAACCAAGAAAAGATGATCCTAAAATAGTAGCACTCACAGGAGTGTGTGAAGGTGGTGTCGATGAGTGGGCAAGACCAGACACTCCCCCTAAGATAGGAGGGAGGTTGAGCAAGTGTCGTGAACGACGGGAGTTCTGTGGGTCCCCTATGATGTCCAACTAGTTGCGTGAATATGTGAAAATAGTGTTGAGAGTAATATAGAAACAAGAGCCTTTGCGGTGAGTGTTTACACAATATATATATCCAAATCAAACTGTAATCAGAAGTGAATCATACATAAAATGTATTTTGAAAAAGAAGCATATATGTGGGTAAATGGTTTTTGTCTGCATGGGGAATCAAAAGAAAACAAATGCTCGTGTCCTAGAAGACGTAACTTCCTTCCTCTCAAATAGCACTGGACCTTCCAATAGCACTCAACAGTGGGGTCTGAAGACACTAGAAGAGAAACTAGTGAAGGATGAAATAATTGGTTACAATGAGGGGTAAAGGGGGCATATCTCGAAAGAGCTGGTGATACTTCCCAATAGCCACACAAAATCCAATCAAGGTGCAACTGCAGCCCACAATTGCCACCTGGGTAGATGTCCTAAATTTGGTCACTAGGTACCTCGGTCAAAGTGCAGCATTTAGATTTTCGGCCTAAGAAATGGGTCACGGGATAGATCCCTTCTAAGAGGTGGGTGCCTCAAGGGGGGATGAACAGAACAACCAGACCTCGGCCTTCAACCCTTCACGGGTATCTCCCTGCCTTATGGTAATTAGAACACTTGACTTGGAGGATTTTCAGTTCCCTATTTGACAACTTCTATTGTTTTGAAAATGAGAGAACCAGATAACGCGGAGTTTTTTGGATGCCTATCCCCGAAATCCTACCTAGACTAAAAAATTTCTTTTGGCACCTCCTGTGGAGGAAAACTTAGTGAGTTTTTAGAAAGATTTTAGATGTAGTTG
>SNQJ01S0150270.1:0-12777 GCA_010110895.2 Picea sitchensis | reverse complement strand
TGTTGATGAAGCAACATCAACATTGTGCCCATGACATAAAGTTCTTAACTGAGAAGCATCAAGAGAATTCGAGACATTTGGAATGATACCCAACCAAACCGATAATCCCACATTCAACCTAGGAATGTATAAAGTGGCCATCAAAGGGACACCAATGTTTCTGAAGAAAGGAAAAGCACAAGAATCCCCTTGCGAAGGGGTTCCTTGGTTGGCATCATTGGGAAATTTAGCCATGAATATGTTGTGCACAAGTTCTCCCCTTGAGGGATCGTTCAAGTCTGTGAAAGTCTCACACACTAACTCTGGTGAACCAATGTTATCAAAACAACGCCTATAAAGAGGCGGCTCCACGTTTCTAAGTGAAAGACGAAAAAGTCCTCATGACTGGCGGAGTGGGGAGTCTACCACCCTAGGTCAGAGACCAACAACCATGACTGACTAACTCACTATGGAAAACTAGGGAGCACAAAGCACATGCTAAAAATTCCTAAAGGAAAATCAAGCAAACGACTAACTAGTTGGAAGGACAGTTACACCGACCAACACTAGAGAAACTTACCGGTGCAAGTGAATCTTGAATACAGAAGCACCCTCCAGGTATACTCTGCAAAGTGTGGCTCGATGTTTATCCTAGGTACTATGGTATATCCCCGCAGTCACCCGTTTAAGTCCCTAATGTATAGGCAACTAGGTTGCCAGCTCGTGAACAACTACTAGGCGGGTACAGTCGACAGTCGGGTGGACCGCAATGAGCAGGGTATCAAGCCTGAAACCTATCGAGGGTATTGAAAGCAAGTGTTCTGAAAGATTACTGAGGATCTCAAATGGATTTGAGACCCATAAAGATCTGTGGAAAATGCGATCAATGTAATCCGAAGACAAGTCCTCTATATGTGTTTCTCTGCTACGATTGGTCCGGCTTTGGAGGGGTTATCTCCACTACCTTTCCACATGAAACCTCATGTTTAGCCCCTGTGTTAGAGGGGGGTACCGAAAAATTTCCACATTACTGGACTTCTACACTCCCTAACTCAAAATCCAATGTTTGATTTAACGACCTTGAAGAGTTTCCTCTCCAACATAATTGAAGGCGCTAACCCTAAACAAGTTGGTTGACCCTACAAACATAAAAAGTCTAGTTAGTTTTAATTAGCGTTATTTTTAAGGCTTGATTTACTCAAAAGGTGTGGTAGTGCAACTGATGTTTTTAAGACTCTTGCAAAAAAAATAAATGATAAGAACACTAGCAATGAATGATTATCTTTCTTATTTTCTTTTGAAATGCTTTTAAAATTAGAAGAAAACACAATGCTATGCTAATCTCTTTTTATTTTTCAAATAACAACACAAAGAAAAAGGAAAGAAATAAAGAGACCTAAAAATCCAAGTTTTATATATTTTCTTCCAATCAAAGCAGTAATAACAAAAGATTCTAAAAGAAACTGATGAATACATGATTCATGCCCCCCCCCAACTAAAAATTTCAAGCTAAAAATAAGTTTAAAAAGCTAGGAAACACAAGATTTTTTTTTTTTTTTAAAGACAAGTAAACTATCGTCAAACCCAGGCTTAAAGACTGTAACAATAAAGACCGGGGCTATATCAAGAAAACCCCTGAGAAATGTGGCTTCATTCAGGGAAGAGGATGACTGCCTCTTCCTTAAAAAAACGATTTTCCTGATGCAGGCAGACAACTGATACTTCAATAGCCTATGTATGTATGTGGGCTGTCCAAAGATAGGGCACGTATGTACGCGTGCAGACCCACTACAGACCGCATACACCTCTATAACTTTTCTAAAAATAAAAATTAACAGTCAAGCAGACAAGGCAGGGAGTACTTGTATGGAATACCATAATCCCTTACAGACACAAAAACTTACAGAAACTCAAGAATCAGTAAATAAACCAATTAAAGACACCCAAAACAAAAATTCCCTAAAAACCCTAGAGGTTCCCTAGTACGGTCGCCAATTATGATGTAGCAGAGAAAGCCCTCTATAGACTACATCAAGGTTCTAAAGTGCATGCAGAGCTAACTGTCTAAAGTCTCCTACTTTTAACAACTATCTCGTCATTACCCCACAATCATACATAAAAAACAAAGTATAGGGATCCGGTAGGCATACCTTAAACTCCGCATCCGGTGTCGATCCCTTTGCGCTTAGTTGCTTCTCGATTGAAGATCTCCTCCCAAGGCCAACCTGCATTCACCAAAAGACAAACATGAAAATACAAGCATGCATTATATATAAGTATTAGTGGGTTAGACATCATAAAAAATGTAAACAAATCATAATGATTTAAGACATCATTTGGCAGGACGGAAAAAGTATTTCTTTATATTAATCTCACAAAATTCGTTTACAATATGAGACCAACAACTACTCCTCAAAATCGGTCCTAGGATCCTCTTCACCATGCACCAACTGCTTCCACGTCTTCTTCTCCTCTTCAATTCTCTCTAGGGAAATGGAAAGGGTTTGCAATGGAGGAAGAAGGAATTTTGTCTCAAACTCACAATGTGGTTGCAAAATATTGGGGCAAAGGGGGAATACTAAAATGGGCAGAGTTTCTATGCTCTCATGGCTCTCTTTGGAATGGGACCCCAACACCTTCTTTTATAGGCCAAAAGAGATAGTAATGGTTGGGGTGACTAGCTATGGACGGTCAAATGGTTAGGTAACGGCCCGAAAACACGTATCCCTTTGCAATTTTTATTTTTCACACTTTTTTGCGTGTGTACGCAGGCTATAGTGGTGCAGCAAGCGTGTGTACGCAGACAGTAGTGGTGCAGGGTGCGTATACCTTCATAACAATGGTTTTTTAGAAGATTTTTTCAGTGATGGCTTGGCAAAGATAACAAGTAATATGGCCTGATGCCAGGTATGCATGTCTGGTGCAATTTAGGGTTATAACACAAGGAAAAAAATTATTCAATTGTGGGACCACTCTCATGTTCTCTAGATATATAATTAACATCTTAGGGGATGGTGACTAGAACTCCCACTAGTGCAAGGAATATTTCTACTACTCATCTCGTTCAGCCCTAAATGGACTAATTTGGGGCTCTAGAATTTCTCGTGCAACCTATGTCCTTGAAGTTTTCGACTGTGAGGAGCTTATTTCTTGGTGTGTCCTAAATTTCAGTTCCAGGCTCTCCCCTTTTCCCTGCAACGTTTTTTGTCTTCTTCCTCGCGAGAAGCTTGTGAGAACTATCAATTTTATCGTAGGACTATTGTTCATCTGCTTCAAACCAAGGATTTATTCCACTGCAGAACCACTCTACTATTTCTTTGTCGCCTCAGGTCTTCCGCAATATATTGATATCAGGCACCGAACATTGACCCCACGAGGATAATACTGCAAGGATTTCTTAAAAAAAAGCATGGTAATCAGTTTTGTATGCATGTTGAAGGGCATCTCGATGGCTCCTGCATGTTGCAGATCTTGTGCCTGTGTTTATGACAATATGTTCAATGTTTTGGCCCAAAGAAATCGGTGCAATTTCTATGTTTCGATATACAGTGCCCAGTATATATATATATTTTTAATGGATTTACTATTAAAAAACTTGCCTTGGAGTCTTGGTTGCTGCTTCTTTTTTGAATTTAACACCTCTTCTCATTGGCATGGTTCGATAGTCTCGTAGTTATTCGATATTGTATTTGCTTAAGTAATTTGATCTAAAATGGAGCATTTAACAATTACATGATAATGAATTGTGTCCATCCATCAAGATTTTATGGAAACAAAAATGAATTTTAAACAGTTTCAAACCAACATTCAATTCTATTTGTAATGCAGATAGAACATAGCAATACCAAATCACAATGTTTCACTCTGGGCCCCACCATAGAATTTTTTTTTTCATCTCAACCTTGCTAAGAAAGCAATTTATTATTTCCCTTTCACTTGCTTGATTCCTTTAGTCCGAAAGGGAACATTTTATTATTTGTCCATCCCCTGGCCTCTATTTGAGCATTTTTTACTTTATTAGTGAAATAACCAAATTTCTTGTTCGCGAATTAATAAAAGGAAAATAAAAATAAAAATATGGTGGTTGTAGTCAAATGGGCCTATAAAATCAACTACAATATTAAAATTCAAAAACGCCATTCTTGTTTCTAGACATGCAATTATTAAGATTTAATGCTAACAACCCATCATGAAAGAAGTTTAATACTTAAATTAATATGTTAAAGTCATAGAAGAATGTATCAAGAACACAATTACTCCCACAAATTGCAATAAAATCTAATATTCAACAAAGCATTTGCTCACAGTTACTAGAAAATGATGGTTTTGCAACAATGGGGCTTGTTTGAAACCAATTCCCGCTTACGAAAATTGGCGTCCGCCTTTCTATTTTCCCACTCTTTTATCCCTTTTAGTTTCTCTTTATGATTACTTAGTCGTTTTTTTTTTTTTTCCAAAAATGTCTTGTTGCTCAGGTTGGCGGATTCACGCATTCACATTTTCATCCATGCTTTTATATCACGATTAAAACTGAGCGCTTCCCCTTTATCTAAATTTCACTTCCATTGCTCCGTGATCTGCAAACAACACTCTGGCTTTTGCGAGATGCAGATTTACTTCTAGACTCCCACATCATCCCCTCTTCCATGTTACACATTTTGAACTGAAATGTTCCGATATATACAATTTGACAGTCGGGTCCTTCCATCTCCTCGGGAACCCTTGTCACCCTATTTTGAAGCCCGTCTGACCTCTTTCCACACTTGACCATTTTTAAAGTCTCTTTTGTGGATCGTCGAGTTCATGGGTTCAAGAAATTTCCAATTTCCAGTTGTTGTTTCCTGTGTCCGCTACTTTCAGACTTCTTCCCAAGTATATGCAATATGTATACAACTTCTCCAAAGACATACAGAAAAGATCTTGCCAGGAAATGAAATACCTATTGTAGATTTGAATATATTGGACCTTCTTTTCCCTCTTCTATACTTAATCAAATTCCTATTTCTTTTTCCTTTATACTCTATTTTTGGTTACTTAGTCATTTTTTCTGAAAATGTCTCAATGCACGTGTTGGCAGGCTCACGGGTGCACATTTGTGCTCATGATTTTATATTGCGACTCCGACCTACCTCTAGCGATTCGATGCCTAACCAATTTTCTGATTGCGGATTCCTGGGCAGGTGAGCTCTATATTTCACTTCCTTTGTTCTGTGACCTGCAAACAACACCCATACCTCCGCGATATACAAATTTATTGCCACACGCCCACATCATACCTTCTTCCATGATATACAGTTTGCACACGAAAGTTCCAAGACCTGCAATTTGACCTTCGGGTCCTCACGTCTCTTGGGGAACTATTGTCACCCCATTTGTAAGCCCTTGCATCCGCTTTCCATATTTCGCCATTTCTTGGAATCTCTTTCGCGCCTCCAATTCCATACTTACCCAAAATTTTTTCTTGTGGGTTCTTGGATAGGTGTTGTGCACTTCCAGTGTTCCTTGACTTGCAAACAACCCTTGGCTTCCGCGTTATACAAATTGACTTCCAGACTCCTACATCAACCCCTCTTCCGTGTTACAAAGTTTGAACTCAAAAGTTTTGATCAATACAATTTGAGCATCGGGGCCTCAAGTCTCATCGAGAACCCTTGTCATCCTATTTTGAAGCCCTTCCAACCGCTTTCCATGGCCATTTCTTGAAATCTCTTTCGCGGATCATCGGGTTTATGGGTTTAGACAATTTCCAATTCCTAGTTGTTGTTTTCTGTGCTCGATCGTGGGTTCCCGGGTTGGCAAGTTCAATATTTCACCTCTATCTTCATAGGTTCTGCGATATAAAGATTGGTCGTCATACCCCCTCATCACGCCCTATTTACTGTTACACATTTTTTAGTCAAAAAATTTGAGGCATACAGTTTGACCCTCGGGTCCTCATTTTTCCTGAGTATCCCTAGAACACCCTATTTTGTATTCCATATACTTTGACCTTGTATGTGACATTAAGAACAATTTTGGACAATATACAATGCATATTCTTATTTAGTCCTTCTGATGTTCATCTACACATGCTTGCATCAGAAAAAGTTGGACTAGTGACATGGACATGAGCAGTCAATCATCCCAAACATCTACAGACCGACAAGGCCAAAGGTAAAGATGCATACATTTTGTTCCTCATATGTTTACCAAACAAATATCCTCAGCTATTTATTCAACTATGGCACGGTGAATATACTGATGTCATATGCAACACATACTTTGTAGTTCACAAGAAGTATCAACAAGCGCAAGCAAGACGCCGAACATAGTGCAAGTTCAACAGAATAAGAGGTCTGGTTGCAAAACTATGGCTCCATAGTTCATCCAAGTTGTGCATCTACTTGTGCATTTATGCCAGGAAAAAAGAAAACAAAAAAATGATGCATGCTACCATTCAAATTACTTTTCCTTTTGAAAAAATGTCACCAGGTCTAAACTTGTAAAACCCAAAAAACTATCAATAGAGGGCTTGAACAACCGCCAAACTGGAAAATTGTTTGTCGGGGACATAATGGTCGTCTATAGCACCTACTTTGACAAGGGAAACAAAACTAGATCCATTATGCATGCTAACATGACAGATAAGGAGGCCTTGATGACAGTCACACTAACTATTCCCACACAACTTGTCTAGAAACATGCAAAAAATATATTTCCACATAATGGAATATCCATTACAAATTTTAATATATTTCCCAAAAAAGTATGACCGTGGTGATTGTGATTGAATTATATCGCTCAACAAAACAAGTATTGTGGAAAAAATTCCTACTACTTGTTCAAAATATCGTTTCGTCTTGGACACAACTATCAACCAACTTGCACAAAACAATGACATTTACCCAATCGGAACCATTGGCACAACTTTCACACTCATGAGAAAACTTGGTTCACAACACATTCTCCATATAAAATATGGAGATTCAGACAACGACAGGGCAATGGTACCATTCTCCATATCTAGTTTTGTCCTTTACTTTCACATGTCCATGTATCTTGGCTAATTTACACAAATGTTGCATTGTTCCATGTTGCAACTGCAATTGTTCGACACCTATTCAAATTTGTTTTCGTCAATGGAACAATAATTGCATAAGGGGCAATTTCCACTTATTCTCTTAAAAAATATAACAAAGAAAAGAGATGTTAAATAAAGGATCTTTTGCACAACCCAAGCAACATTTGTAATAGAATTGCGAGCAGACATAGTACATGATCTCAAGAAACTAACTAGCTCTACAACTTTTGTGCGTATACATCTATAGATTCATCCTCACTTTGCTCATACAAATTGCCTTCACCAAATTTCCAGATATTTTGTGTCTTCTTGTGTACTTGAAACAACAAGGAGAATCTAACTACAAATGCAATAAATGTTGTTATTTTGATGTTTTCTTGCATCTCCTAGTAATAATTTTGCATATTATATTAAAAAAATAAAATAAAAATGATCATAACAAGCTTTGGTAGGAAACTAAAATATCTCATGTGTGCCTGTGATTTTTCTTCAACACCCAGATGAATGTTCTTCAGATTCGAGTTCTTCAGAGTTTACATCTATAGCTGTTAAATTCTCTTTCCAGAGATTTTGTCTCTTCTTGTGTACTACAAATGCAATCGATGTTGTTATTTTGATGTTTTTTTGCATCTCCTAGTGAGAATTTTGCATATTTGTTGGGGTGTGCAAACGAAAAAAAAAATTGTGGCTGGCTGTGGCTTTGTTGGAGGTGTCTGTACATTTTTTGGGTGCCCAAATTGGACAATTATTTTCCAACTATATAGCCATGGCCGGATTTCTGCATTTTTTTTGGATACCCGAATAAAATAAAAAGTTGGCCTCCAACTATACATTTATGGTACGATATCTGCATTTTCTCAATGCCCTAATTGAAGAAAAAGGACTCAGCATGGATTGAAACACGAGTTTGATATTTTCAGAACTCGCTATAGAGATTGGGGTGTTCAGGCATTGGAATTCATACAGGCAGGTGAAATTGTTGGTGATGTACATGCACATAAGATTGTTTAGTGCATAAATGGGAAGCATGAGCACAAACCCCATAAAAGTATCCAACTCTAAATAAGTCAGGCCCATCCTTTGAACCATAGAAATAGCTTGCTCCTTTGGACAAAACCATCAGGTATTTCCAATAATATTGGAAATTTGGCATTGTTAAAACTGGTAGTGATAGACGATGGCACTATCAGAAGAAAATGTCCATAATGATCTTGCTTAATGGTAAAATAGTAATCAGAAACTTTCTTGTTCCCCATTTTGAGGTCTGGTTATACCTAGGGTACAGTGGCGAAGCTCTGCTGGTTTTGTGCTATCTTGTGTTTGGCAGACCTTTGTTCATATCCCATGGCCTTGGTTATTTTCTCGTGGGAACAAATACCAGATGTAAGAGAAAACCAATGCCATGTGTTTTTTTTATATATCAAATTGTTTGATGTGAAGGTTGATGCGTACTTCTCTATGGAACCTTGTGGGATCTTTCTTGATGCATTCTGTGTTCATGCATTGCCTGGTGCCTCAACTTTCAATACATTTGGTGTTTACTTGGTTCTTGGTTGTATGCTTCGTTCTGGAAAATTAATAATACATTTAGGATGTTGGCAGTTTTTCTATGATCTTAAAGACTATAGAGGACATGATTTTCCTTTTAATATAAGCTCCGTGACACAAATGTAGTATGTGGCTCATTTTATCACTTTTCCTTCATCGATAAACTTAACAAAATTCATCTCCTAGAATAATTTGAAATAAAAGAATATATACTATGCGAAGTCCAATGGAACTATAATATCAAGGAGAGGACATTAAAATTCAAATTTTTCGTTGTTATACTTGCGGTGAAGCTGATAGTGGAATAACTTAAACATCCCAAAATTAATTTTCTTGTAGCTTTTCGATGCTTCTATTATACAAACAAATCCTAGAAACTATAATAATGGCTCACTTTATACATTCCTTGATTGAAGAACCTATTCACATGTTTAATGCACTTCATAGTTACTATTAATACCATCAATGGGGATTTATTACACCAATTCCCACTTCCGAAAATTGCCATCCCCTTTCTTTTTTCCCTCTCCTTTCCCTTTCTGGTTACTTACTCATTTTTTGGAAAATGTCTAGGTGTGGGAGTTGGCGGATTCACGTCTTCATATTTCCACTGTTAATTTTATATCAGTAGCTCGACCAACTGCTTCCCTGTTTCATATTGAACAAACATTTTGGATCGTGGGTTCCTGGATAGGAGCATTAAACATTGCATTTCCATTGTTCCGCCGCCAGCAAACAACACCTAGACTTTCATGATCTACAAAATATAAAACAAATTCCCCTTTATCTCGTTTTCTTTCGCTTTCTGTTTACCTAGTCCTTTTTCCGAATGTGTCCTTTTAAATGCTTCTCTTATACAAACAGAGCCTGGAAAATATAATCATGGCTCACTTGATCTATTCCTTGATTGAAGAACCTGTTCACATGTTTAATGCACTTCATAGTTATTGTTAATACCATCAATGGGGATTTATTACACCAATTCCTTTTTCCGAAAATGGCTATACCCTTTCTTTTCCCCCTCTACTTTCCCTTTCTGGTTACTTACTTATCTTTCGAAAAATGTCTAGGTGCGGGAGTTGGCGGATTCACGTCTTCAGATTTCCATTGTTACTTTTATATCACCATCCTGATCGATCACTTCCTCATTTCATATTGAAAAAGAAATTTGGATCACCAGTTCCCAGATAGGCAGGTTTAACATTGCATTTCCATTGTTCCGTCGTCTGCAAACAACACCCAGACTTCCACGATCTACAAAAAAAATAAAAAATTCCCCTTTATCTCATTTTCTTTCACTTTCTGTTTACTTGGTCCTTTTTTCGAATGTGTCCTTTTTTTGAATGTCTCATGCTTTTATATAAAACACCTAGAGTTCCGTAATATACAAATTGACCCTTGAAATTCGTCATTGTCTCTTATACAAATAGATCCTGGAAACTATAAGCATGGCTCACTTTATCTATTCCTTGATTGAAGAAACTGTTCACATGTTTAATGCACTTCATAGTTACTATTAAGACCATCAATGGGGCTTTCTTACACCAATTCCCACTTCCAAAAATTTCCATACCCTTTCTTTTTTCCCTCTACTTTCCCTTTCTGGTTACTTACTCGTTTTTCGTAAAAAATCTAGGTGTGGGAGTTGGAGGATTCATGTCTTTAGATTTCCACTGTTACTTTTATATCACCATCCTGGCCGACTGCTTCCCCGTTTCATATTGAACAAAATTTTTGGATCATGGGTTCTCGGATAGGCGGGTTTAACATTGTGTTTCCATTGTTCTTCCACCTACAAACAACACCCGAACTTCCGCGATCTACAAAATAACAAACAAATTACCCTTTATCTCGTTTTCTTTCGCTTTCTGTTTACTTGGTCATTTTTTCAATTGTGTCCTTTTTTCGAATGTCTCATGCTTTTATATACAACACCCGAAGTTCCGCAATATACAAATTGACCCTTGAAATCTGTCATTGTCTCTTATACAAATAGATCCTGGAAGCTATAAGCATGGCTCTCTTTATCTATTCCTTGATTGAAGAACTTGTTCACATGTTTATTTCACTTCATAGTTACTGTTAAGACCATCAATGGGGATTTCTTACTCCAATTCCCTCTTCTGAAAATAGCCATCCCCTTTCTTTTTTCCCTCTGCTTTCCCTTTCTGGTTACTTACTCATTTTTCCGAAAATGTCTAGGTGCGAGACTTGGAAGATTCATGTCTTCATATTTCCACTGTTACTTTTATATCACCAGCTCGACCGACCGCTTCCCCATTTCATATTGAACAAAAGTTTTGGATTGCGGGTTCCCAAATAAGCGGGTTCAACATTGCGTTTCCATTGTTCCGTTGCCTGCAAACAACACCCGGACTTCCACGATCTACAAAATAGAAAAAAATTCCCCTTTACCTCATTTGCTTTCTCTTTCTGTTTACTTGGTCCCTTTTTTGAATGTGTCCTTTTTCCAAATGTCTCATGATTTTATATACAACACCCAAAGTTCCGCAATATACAAATTGACCTTCAGAATCCGTAATTGTCTCTTATACAAACAGATCCTGGAAACTATAAGCATGGCTCGCTTTATCTATTTATTGATTGAAGAACCTGTTCACATGTTTAATGCACTTCATAGTTACTGTTAAGACCATCAATGGTGATTTCTTACACCAATTCTCAGTTTCGAAAATTGCCATCCCATTTCTTTTTTCCCTCTGCTTTCCCTTTCTGGTTACTTACTCATTTTTTGAAAAATGTCTAGGTGTGGGAGTTGGGAGATTCACGTCTTTAGATTTGCACTATTACTTTTATATCACCAGCCCGACTAACCGCTTCCCTATCTCATATTGAACAATTTTTTTGGATCGCGGGTTGTCAGATAGGTGGGTTCAACATTGTGTTTCCATTGTCCTACCACCTGCAAACAACACCCAAACTTCCACGATCTAAAAAATAGCAAACAAATTCCCCTTTATCTCGTTTTCTTTCACTTTATGTTTACTTGGTCCTTTTTCCGAATGTCTCATGATTTTATATACAACACCCGAAGTTCTACAATATACAAATTGACCCTCGAAATCCATCATTGTGTCTTATTCCATGTTAGGCATTTTGCATTCAACAATTGGGGTAGATACAATTTGACCATCGGGCCCTCACATTTCCTAAGTAGAGTTTGTGGCCCTGTTATCAAGCCCATCAATATTCCATGTTCCAAGTATGTTTAATTCTTTTATATCATGAGTACAACCAACTTCTTTCCCATTGCATACTTGGACACTATTACCATCGCCGGTTCCTAGCCAAGCTTGCTCAACATTGCATTTCCATTGTTCTGCTACCTAAAAATAGCACCCAAAATTCCATGATATACAAATTGATGGCCGAAATCTATCATTGTGACATACAATTTGACCATCAGCCCCTCATGTCTCCTGACTATTTCTTGTGGCCCTATTTTTGAAGCCCGCCTGACCGCTTTCCATCCTTGGCCATTTCTTGGAATCTGTTTCACGGGTTGGCAGGTGGATGAAATGTACAATGCTTAGTCACTCTTCACCATCCCCACCACCTTCGTACTTATTTCTTGATATGAAATTATTAAGCTTTAATGCTAGTCATTCATCGTGCAGGAACCGTTAAGATTGTCATTAATGTCCGTATGGCTGGAGAATATTTGTCATCAATATGAATTAAACTAAGATTTGCGGAGAAGAGTGTTATCATTTCCAAGTATTCATTTCAAGCATGATGCAATCTCTTTCGTGCATCGGCCGGTTGTCACCTTTACGAAATCTCTAATTCTTAATGGTTTTTCACTGTCACCGCCACCTTCACACTTTTTTCTAAATATGAAATTAGTAAGATTTAATGGTCAACTCATTATGCACGAACCTTAGAGATTGTCATTGATCAGCGGAAGGCTTGAGGATATCTTCTATTGATACACATTAAGAAAAGATTTGTAGAGGGTTATATTATCCCTCCCCAATTTTCATTTCAAACATCATATGGAGCAAACATAAATTCTCGTTAACTTATGGCAGCAGTTCCACAATAGTTCTATTCAGATACAGTAAACACCTTTGGGCATGATGGCCAGAGGTTACAGTATTCTAGGGCATATTCTTACTACTCATCTCCCTTCGCCGAGGAGAAAAAAAAGAGATGGTCCCTTGGTGCAC
>SNQJ01S0150269.1:16390-39603 GCA_010110895.2 Picea sitchensis | reverse complement strand
TTAAGGGTTCCTGCTCAGAAAGGAAGGGATCAGAAGATACTGTTCTCTGTAGATTTCAATTATTTCTTCAAGTGCGTTAGCCAGAGACTGGGTTAAGGGTTCCTTCTCAGAAAGGAAGGGATCAGAAGATCCTGTTCTCTGTAGATTTCAGTTATTTTTCATAAGTGTGCTAATCAGAAATAGTGCTTAGGGTTACTGCTTAGAAAGGAAGGAATTAGATGGCCCTATTCTATGCTAGATAGAGTTAGATTTCTCCGCATTGTTGTTTCCATGAAAGTGTGTTAATCAGAAATAAGGTGCTGAAGTTCTGTTTGAGAGTAAGGGTCTTGTTCTCTCGTTACAAAACAATTATTCTTTCCTGTTGCAATTGTTATTTTAATGTAGTCCAGGATTCTTTAGATTCATCTTTACAGATCTGCAATAGGTAGGTTTCTTTCCTGTAATTCAAGTCAGAACTTCAGTTCATTCAAGGCAAGTGTGATTAATATAGTTTCCTTTACTACAACTCTAAGTTGCTTTTGGAATTGAGCATATATAGTGCATGGTTATCTTTGAAATAAACAGACTTCCCTGGGTTGACAATTAATGTAGCACTTGATTGTTTGAGTTAATTAAGCAATTATAGTGACCAACAACATCCATCTATCTTCTGAAATCAAGAGTTTTCCCTCCATTACAAATTTTCCATTATACGCCATAGATTTCCTCCATCAAGTTAATTCTTAGTTTAATCCTAACATTAGAAAACTTAACACAATTAAATCACTAAGATAACAATGAAACAATAATGGATCACTAAAAATAACAAGTAAATATTATTAGATCACTAACATAAACATAAACCAAGTAAACCTTATTAAGCAGATAACCATTCTGCCAATCAAGCAGTCATTAGCTTAACAAGTTGTTCATCAATTACAACTAGCATTAATTAATTATCACAGTCCTCTAATTAGAAAGTGAACTGGGCTATGCAAATACCAACGATAATAGAGTAACTTACATTACCAATTTGTGCAATATGTACATAAAGTTTATCAACTAAAAAATTTAACACAGTTAGATACCAAATACTTAATTATAAAAAAAGAACAAAGTTTAAGGCACTAATTAATAACCTTAAAATGAGAACATTTGTTATCACGAGTAAGTTAGACCAATGAAGGTTGAGATTCCAAGAGTACTTAGACAGAGGGTAAATTATATCTCTGTAGTAATAGACAGGGATCTCGGTGTAATTATTAAAAATCTTGGTGAAAAAAAAGGAAAAATCTATGTGTAAAAAGAAAAGCGTTAAAGAAAATCTCGGCACCTTTAAAACAAGAAACTCTGAGGATTTAAATTCCCAAGATAATAAATTTCGGAGTAAAATAAGCATGGGAATCTCTACGTAAAAAAATGGTGGTAACCAAACATGCCATGTCCTTTTTTAAACGTGTTTACTTCACATTATATTTATAAAGGAATCAATTCAACGATGTGCCTGTAACTCATTTACAAGTGTCATCATGGTTCGATCACTGGTGGAGAAGTCTGTGATTCTCGCTGCCTAAAAGAAATGAAACAGACCCACGAAATTGTGGCTGCTAGAAGGGCGCAGGGTTCGACCACGTATCATATGTCACCAAAGACCATCTCATAGGAATTTGCTGTAGATATCAGATGGATTTACCCAGAAATAACATGATGGAATCTAGTGGTAATGGTTCGGTTAACACATCACACAAGGAAGTTAAAATGTAAGGGCTGGCGTGCCACCTGTGGTGCCACTCGCAACCCTTAATTGTAAGAGCATTCCAAGGAGATACATCTCTGGACAACTGACAACAACCTACAACGTTGAAATCGACTTGCTCGACTGGTTTTAAAAGGGAAATCAAGATGAAAATCAAGATGAAAATCATGGGAAATGACAAGTCCGATGGTCATTCAAGCCACCAACAAATTAGAGAAACTCCATAATAAAATCGAATTGTCTCAACCATAATTCACAGGAAAATAATTTTTTTTAAACAATAAACGTAAATGATCAAATTTTGGCAATCACACAAAAGAATTGAGAAAAAATGGTAGATCGTGAAGATGGGAAGATTGCGTTAAAATGGTTAAAATAAGGAGTCGAAGCAAGGATTAGAACGCAGACAATAAGGAAGTCATTTTTCACTATAATCCATGAAGGTCCATCAAATAAATTCAATGTGTATAACATCTAAGAGCATCGTATTCCATCTCAATAAGAAATCAGTAAAATATTTTTACAACAAATGGATATTAAATACAAATTAAAATTTAAAACTAATCGCAGAGATGGAATAAGAATCTCAAGCCTTGGTTGATAAGTACAAGAAGCTGCGCTACAAGAAAAGGGAATATGGTCATTAAAATTGATATGGACAGTGGGGAGGCGCCTTAGGAAAAGAACTTATATGACACTTAAACTCATCCTAAAAATACTCTCACTAAATGTTGCAACTAAAAAACCTCTAAGATGGATTAGAATTCATCTAACAACAAGTAAAAATACTATCCAAAACTCAACACAACTTTCGTCATCATAAGGATTCATATACAAAAATTTAAACCAAAATTTTCTTTTATTATTAAACAAATAAATGCTCTTGTGTACCTATGACTTATGATGAATAACCCGAAGTCACTATCCCATGCTTACGCTCCGTCCGAGTCATACTTGCGCTTCATCCAGATCCCTCTTGTCGACTGATGAGACCTCACCGGTACCTCCCAGCCAATGTTAAGGGTACTCTTATTCTCCCTAAGTCCCTCGAGCCGCAAAGGGGCCATGCTCACAATACTAGAGAATTATAGCACCCAACTCTCCTCGCAATATCGAGCTACCACTTGTTACCTGAGCTGGGTATCCCAACTCCCACCAGAGAAACTCATCCAAGATAAAATTTCGGTAGCGTAACGTTACGCAAGTCAGATGTGATCCATACTCCTACTCTACCATCCTTTTTATAGATTTTTCAAGTGATTAGTTTCCCAAGACCTCATTATATTCATTTTTTATTTATTTAATTACGAAAAACCTCCCCTGTACACATGTTGCCCGATCCCCTAGTTTCACCAGAAAAACAAATTATTAATTAATTATATTTTCCTATTTCCCTCACCCACCTAAAAGCGTTCCTAAAAACGTTCCTCGGTGTCCCAATATTCCCTTACAATTCTTAAATGACTTGCGCCTTACTTAAATCCTAGTTGAGTTCATAAATAGAAAGTTTCAAAGGAGAGATTCCTTACTAAGTTGGACATTCCCCTTTTTCTTTAAGTTTCCCCCTTTTTCTTTTCAACTAAAAATTAAATTAGCAAGTGTAGACAAAAACAACCATTTAACTTTTTAATGAATTCAATCTTCCATTATAATTTTTACTTTAATAATTAAAGTTTGAATTTATTACGCCACTTCTTGTTACATGTCTATTTAGTTTTTCTTTGTCCACAAGTTCTACTTAGACCTAGGTTTTAATTTCACTAGGTCGAGCGAAATTTTTTAAGGGAACTTTTAGTTATTAAACTTTGCTCATACCATCATCTATTTTAAGACCGACCAGGTCCTAAGGGGCATAGTTTTCTAGGCATTAGGTTTAATAACTTACCACAGTCAAAATCACGACGTTCCCTTCAGAACGCACTACGTGCTCCAAAGGTTCCACTTGCCTCTTTTTGTTTTATTTGTGTGACTTTCCCTTCAAGACACACTACGTACTCCAAGGGTGCCACTCACCTCTTTTTGTTTTATTTGCATGACATGCCCTTCAAGACGCAATACATGCTCCAAGGGTGCCACTCGCCTCTTGACTAAATTTGGTAGATGTCAAACCCATGGATTCAATACTTCGTCAAGTGATGTTGTGGGAGACTAAGGGCCTCTAAGGAATAAGGACCCTACCTTATTTCACACCCCTTAGAATCATCGTGGGCGACTATCATAGTCTTCCCTCACGGCATCATGGGTCTTCTCGAACTAGGTAATCGTTAACCTACAGTTCGAGCCACGACATGAGTGCTAGTAGGCTATGGCAGGGCTACTTCCACACCTCTCCCTCAATGTATCTGGTTGTCATGTGTAACCCCTTTACTCCAAATGTGAGTCTAGTCGGCAAGCTATCGTCAGCTTGCATCCATCAAATAATCATGTCAGCAATAAAAATCAACATCACAATATCTAATCATATGTACATATGTCACATCAACAACATTCAAACCCTAACAACCCACTCCTTGACTCAATCCATATTCCACGAAGTTTCATCGATGCCTCAACATCCTCAAATGTCCAAAGTCCTACACACTCAGGAGAACCTATTCAATAGCACCTGTTGATGTAAATACAACAAAAATAACATATCATCAAATCCACAATATCTCATAATCATAATCAAAACAACCAATAGTATAAAGAATTGGATCACTTGCATGTAAGTTTCCTTAAAGAATAAGTCCACTCAGTGTGCTCAAGAGAGGGATCTTACAGGTACAAAGAAGATTGAATGTGGATAAGAAGATTTTATAAAATTTAGTGCAAAAGAAAGTGAACCTGAGTAGCCTTCATCACATAAAAAGGAATTAAACAACCAAACTCTTCCACATTAAGATCCAACTAAAAAATACCAAGGTAGATGCTCTATTTGATTCTAGTTAGCATGCCAATATCATAGAAAATGATCTAGTTAGCAAGCTTTGGTTGGAGATTCATGTCATCTGAGCACGTATCCGTTGGATAAATAAGGATGCATATATAAAAGTTAGTAAACAATGAAAGATCAATTTTTTTGTAAGTTCATTTTGTATTGATGAAGTGGAGTTGGATGTAATACACATTGACATGTGTGATGTAATTTTTGGAATTCCCTACATGTATATGAGGGATGTGATCTTCATGTGGAGTGAAAATGGGTACTTCCTACTCAAGGATGGGAATTATTACATCATCAATGCATATAAATTGAAATCAAGGATCTCTCTAGTACGTTTCAATAAAGCCAAAACGTCGAGTAGTTCTAGTTGGAGGAATCAATAAGAGTAAAAGAATTGTTGGAAATAAGTGCCAAAAAGAAGAAACAATAATTGGATGAGTTTTCACGAGTGTATAAAGTATTTTTCTAGGATCATAAAGAGTTTCCACCTAATATAGAAGTGGGGGGTGAGATATAGTTTTTTCTTCACTCCTCATTACCAAATATTGGGTTTTATAGATAGTTTATTCTAGAAGTAGATGAAGTGAAGAAACAATTGTGGTACTTGTTGGAGGAGATAGTAATTAAACCAAACACTTTTCCTTATGGGTCACCTATCATCATAATACCTAGTAAGGATGGGACTTGGTGAACGTGTACCAACTACGAAGCTTTAAACAAGATCACATTGAAGAATTGGTACCCTCTACCTAGGATTGATGATTTTTTAGACTAGTTGTAGCATGTGAATCATTTCACTAAGTTGGATCTCAAATAAAGATACCAAAAAGTACTCTTTAAATAATAAGACACCTAAAAGACAATGTTCAAGACAAGGCAAGGTCTATATGAATGGTTGGTCATGTCGTTTAGTTTATTTAATGCATGAACTACATTTATGTGATTGATTAATGAAGTATTGTGTCCCTATTTAGATTCATTTGTAATAGTGTATTTGGATGGAATATTGGTTTATAGATCTACTTGCGAGGAGCACATATTGCATCTTATGCAAGTTTTGGTGAAACTAAGAAATCATCACTTGTTGGCTAACCTTAATAAATTTGAGTTTTATGAGCAATAATTGGTGTATTTGGGTATGTGATTGGTTTGGAGGGAACTCAAGATAGATCCTGTAAATATGGAGGTCATCATCAAGTGATCAGTTCCTACTAATGTCACTGAAGTTAGCTGCATTACTATGGTCTATTTACTAAATTAGTAATCCCAACTCATGAGTTCTCTTTCCTCTTTAAGATACATAATGGAAATAATCGGATCCCCTTCTATGAAATGAAGTCCCTTGAGTTATCCCACTTCTTTCCTGGGATACAACATAGACTAGACAAGCAATATCATTGCTAGGAACTCAAGGGATTATTAGTTTTGGATAATTTTTCCTCAATGGCAATAGTTTTCCATCCAAACATACATAATTCCTCACATGGGTTCCTTTTCTATATGTTCATTAAAAAAATGGAATGCTATATTAGCATTCAGACTAGGCTTCAGGTATAATGATGGAGAATTCCCCTCCAACAACAAAAATCCATAGTTTATATTTTCATTCTCACAACTAACCATATGAATCCCTAAGAAGCCCACATAACTACTTTCACAACTCTTCCCAAGTTTGATATGACTTAGAATATCATAAAATCAATGACTTAGTCTTAGGATAAAATATTAATATTTTTCTTTGGCCCCTTTTGGCTGACTAAACTTCCTTTCTTCCCTCCATTGTGGAATTATAGGCACCCATGCTCTCTCTTTCTCCATTTACAAGTGATAATATATATTTATTATTAACATTTAATATACATTTTTTACATATTAAATCACTTCGACCTTGGCAATACATCATATATACAAATACACATTGCTAATCTAAGGATGAAAACTTCAGTGTTACAACTATAAGGATCTGAGTTCATTTTTTGAGATTTCAAATGAGACACTATTTATTAGATCTGTTATCCATTTTGAAAATTAATAAGCTTAAATAATTAAATTACTATTCAATATAAAAGAAAACTATTGTATATGGGAAAGGTAGTGTTTCATGTAATTTCATCCTCCTCATCCCATCTCTCTCCTTGATGATAGGCTGTAAAATTAAGAAATAATTTAATGACCAATTTTTTCTTTTGGTAAATAAAAAGAGGTAATTCTTATTAATAAGATTTCACTTTACAAAATCGATACATGTCAGTCACCTTCCACTTGTTCTGCAAACCTAGTGGAAACTGAAACAGGTGGCCACCTATTATGCTTTCGGCCAAAAAAGGGCATCCACCACTTGCCCTACCAATTGGAAACCAATGTAGGTGGCGGATGATATTGCTAACAAAAATTTATGTGTAAGATAAACATACTAAGAACCTATGAAAAATTAAAACTAGGAAATAAATGAGCAGAGTACCAGACTAGGTTGATAAGAAATTAGTAGGGCTTTGAGAACCATGGAGCTTGTCATATGAAGCAGCACTGTGAAGGATGTCATCTCTAGGTTGGAGCATGAAGGGTTGCACATAGCTCGGTCACCTCTGCTTGGCTGGTGCATTCGAGAAGGCATCAAACAACATGTCAATGTGGTTACTGATGAGGGTGTCTCAATGAAGTTGGTCCGCTATATAACCTTTGATGTCAAAAATAAGCTCCAGCTACTCCGGGATGAAGAAGATGGGGGGAGCCTAGTCGCATTCCTTAACTGTGTTCAATGGTGGAGGTGTTGAGATGGTAAATTCCTCCTACATAGTTAAAATGGCTCCCTCCATAGCCATCGTTTCTCTTGTAAATTCCTCGTTGGTGTTTGGGTGAATGTACGTATCCGGGCTCGTATGGAGAAATTCCTCTTGAAAAATGCATGTGGCATATTCCATAGCCTCCTTTGTACCTGTATCTTCCTTACTGGTGTTGGGGCGCAAGTAGTCATCTGGTACCTTGTAGAGGATGGATTCTAGTGGAACCTAGATTGGTTCCTCCGGGAATTCCTCCTCCACGTGGTCCATTAGAGGAGTATGAGGCCATACAGTTTGGTGAGTCTAGGCAATTGAAAGAGCCTGCTCTAGATTATGAAAGCGTCTTTGCCTGGCTACATGACTATACCAAGCAGGGCCTCATCTGGTATTTCCTCTCTCTCTCTCTGTCTTAGCATGACGGATTTTGCGGGAAAAGAACTGACTGGACTAAAACAAAGAGAAATAACTATGCCAAAACCCAATTCTCAGGCAGAGCGAGGTGACTGAGCGCGAAGGCAAAGTGTTGAAAACCATGGATAAGTTGGATAAATAACCTAGGGATGGATATGATTGCAATGCAACCACTCATACTCAACACCCACCTCCTACCATTAATCAACAAGACCTCCATTAATCTGACGTGAGGGAGTTAGCCTCCCTTCCTCTGCAAGCTATTATGGTCACCCTCCATTCAATACTGGGGTAAGGGACAACAACTAACCATATTTATGGCTGAGTTCACTTGAGGGTTGTGTGGCCTCTTTATTCTATGTGGCACCACATTTGAGGCGGGATAATATCTTATGGCCAAACAATATGAAATTTTGTTAACATCTCTTTTCACATGGGCGGGGATAAGAATGAGATAGGGTTGTAGGAGGGACTTGAATTCTTCCAGCAGTCCTAGTAATCTCCAGTTGGGTGAGATATCTGAGGGGTGTGCACCATGGATGATTTTGGTGATGAGTTGGATGATGATCTGGGAATCCCCTTCCACTATGAGCTAGAAGATATTGTTACTAATTGCTAACTTGACCCCCCCAAGTAGGCTCCATAGTTTTTCAACATTGTTTGTATTGACTCCCAAATACCATGCTGCGTAGTGAATAATTTTCCCTTGACAGTATATTAGAATCACTCCAAAACCCATCGGTCTCGGATTACCCTTTGAGGCACCATCAAAGTTTAGTTTAACAAAACCTAGGGGAGGGGGGGACCAAGAGCTCAGAGTATGACTGATCTTAGTATGGCGAGTATCCTTCTATCTCAAATCATCAGAGAGACTTAGGTGTCAGGCCTGTAGGATGTGACACTCCCCATGATTTCATTTGAGGTCCTCTTGGGTTGAGTTCTCCTTTCTAATCATTTCCTGAATCAAGTTTAGGATCCTTTCCCAGGTTGAGTGAGGGGGGCAGGAAATGGAGTGAAATTTAATGACCAATTTTTAATGTCTACAATGAATTCCATATTTTCTTCAAAATAGGTTCATCATATATTGATTTCACAAAGAAAATTTGGAAAGATACTAGTTATTGGTCTTCCTAATCAAGAGGCAATGTCATTGGTCAAACAAATTCCTTAAGGAAACAATAGTAGATGCAAGAACAATAGATCCATTAATGGTAGAGGGAAAAACAACAATAAATACTTGAAAGAGGCAACAATATAGATGAACCATTGGTTGAGGAAAAAATAGCAGGACAAAAAAATTAGCATCGGGTGTAGTGGAACCAGAAAGGAAAAAACACCATTGATGTATGCAATAGAACTTAAGAAAAAATAAATGTGTGTTAAAATTGTGGTCTATGTGGACCATGATAAAAGTTGATCAATAGTTACAAACGGTAAGTGTTTTATTAATTAGATGCATAAATTGACAATAACATGAGCAACATACATATCAGTAAGTAAATTTAACTTGTATGCTATCTATGTGTTACGCATGATCGTATAAAATACAAAGTTGATGGATGAAATTATAGAGGAAGTAGGAAAAAAAGGTGTTTGAAAGTGTGTTGGAGACAGACCCAAAAAAATTCTCATAACAATGATTTATCATATTGTAATTAAACCCAATTTATTTTCATGAAATGCCTATATAAAGACCATGCCTAAAAAAAATCTTATTCCGACAACTATAGGAAAAGGAGGTATCTAAATTAGCGATACAAGATAACCATAAAAAAACACCCATCATGTATTGCAACCATAATGTCATGTCCAAAAACATTGTTACAAAACAATGAAAACATTAACCATGTCAATAATAACCATAGTTGAACGGGTTGCATGAGAACCACTCCTGACATTTCCAACATCTTTGAAACTTGTTCCTGAAGTTCCGGGAGCTTGGAAACTAGTTGGGATTGTCCCCAATTGGTTGGGAACTTTTTTGAGAACTTGGGATCTTTTTGGGAGCTTCAACATCAAAGAAATCGGAGCTTGAGAACCAATTTCCTAAAGGAAGAGCTCTAAATTAGAAACGAAGAGCACTAATATACTTATATTAAATTAAAATATAAATATATTTATTTCATTATTACACATATATAATTTCTTACAAATATTTCCATTATATTTATTCAAAATATCACTATAAAACTAAGACTAAACTACAGATAAATATTATTTCAAAAATTAGTTAAGTAAAACAACTTAATAATACTCACTTTATAGTTGTGGATATAAAAAACTTTTAATGCATGCATCTTTTCCTTCAAGCCCAAACTAGACATGAAAGTCTAATAAATCAATACCCTATCCAGGACAAGCATTTGCTCCACTCTAGAGTTGATATCAACTAACCATATCATTTAACTTTGTTGTATTTTCATATTACAAGAGTAGTAACATTTTTCTTTTTGCAATAAAAAAAGAATAATGCTTGAAATTTACAAAGATGTTTAAAGTTTATATATGTAAAGTTTAATTTTAAAAAGATGATAAAATTGTATATATGTATTTTCAATTTTGTTTCTCATTTTCTAATGCAATATTTATGGATATTAAAGTTTAAGTATTGTGTTAAATATATTCATATAATTATTAGCACAAATTAAATTAGTAGTTTTATTGTAGTTGTTGCAATAGGAGAAACATTGTCCTCTATTGGCCTTCAATTTTATTGAAATAAGATTTAAAATGTAAAAATATCTCTCTACATTGTAATCTAAATTATCATTGTAATCTAAAATATTTTTTTATATATTTTTAATATATATTGTTGTCGCTCCCAACATCAAGTTTCCTGTAAATTTGAGGGAAATCCTTTCCCAATGTTCCCAAGTTTTGGAAAGGTCCTACAAAGTGTGATTGTCCTAGAGACTTGAAACAGGGTTAATAAATAGGGTTTGAGGTAATGAGCCATGGAGTTGGTTCACATCTTTGAACTAGTTACTCTAAAGTTTTAAGATTTTCAATTTTCCTAAGGGTGTGGCATTTTGATTCGGAGGTGATGGGTATTTTTTTATACTTTTGGTAGGGTAATTTTAAGTTATATATTTGTACTTTTAGAGTTTGTATTTTGAATTTTATGTTTAAAATTTCAAGATTTAAATTTAAAATAGGTTTTAAAATTTTTTTTTATTATTAAAATGAAATTATTATTTTTTTTTTTAAATATTTAAACAAATAAAAAATTATATTTAAAAAAATACAAATTAATTTAATTTTTATAATTTAATTACAAAATTGGAGAAAATAAAATGTACTCTCCAAAACTCACTTTTATTTTGTTCAAATCAAGTATCATTTCCTGAGAAATAAAAATATAATTAACTTTTATACTATTTTTAAATAATAAAAACATGTACACATTATTAAAAACATGATACATATTTTTGAATATACAAAAGTATCATTTCGTGAGAAATAAACACATAATTAATTTTTATAATATTTTTAAATAATAAAAACATGTACACATTATTAAAAACATGATACATATTTTTGAATATACACAAGTTTCTTATTATGGTTAAATGTGTATTTAGATTTAATATATGATCGTGATATTTTATAACACAGGAGTATTATGTATTTTGTGCATAATAATAGTTGGTTTAGTAGATATCAATTTAAATAAATTAGGTTTATGAAAAATTATTATGTATTTTGTGCATAATAATAGTGAGTTTTGAGTTTAATAGATAAATATTTTTAAATAATAAAAACATGTACACATTATTAAAAACATGATACATATTTTTTAATATACAAAAGTTTCTTATTATGGTTAAATGTGTATTTTGAATTAATATATGATCGTGATATTTTATAACACAGGAGTATTATGTATTTTGTGCATAATAATAATGAGTTTTGAGTTTAATAGATATCAATTTAAGTAAATTAGGTTTATCAAAAATTATTATAAAAAGTAAACATATAAAAATGGTGGTGGTTCTTATAATTTGAGTACCTTAAAACTCACTTTTATTTATTCTATTAAAAATGCATATAATTTTGTGAAAAATGAAAACCTAATTGAATATTATAATTTTTATATAATAGAAACATTTACAGCTTATTATGAATCATGTGTATGAATCATGTGTATGATGTATTGTACATATTTTTGAACATGTAAAAGTTTCTTATTACTTAAAAGTTAACACATATTTTGTTTGGTTGAGTGTTATTGGAGTTAGATTTATTTAAATTAAATAATGAAGGTTAAAAAAATAATTATATTTCAAATTTTAGTAATTTAAAATAAAAGTATAGAGACAAATTCATGATAACAATAAATATGATAAATTCACATTTAACTCTAAACAAATTAAGTTAATTTTAGAAGTTAAATTATATATTAATTAATTTAATTAAAATTCTAAATTAATTTAATTTCCATATTTTAATATAAATTAAATTACTAAATACCAATTTAGATTCATGTTAAACCTAGATATATCAAGCACTAAAATAGATATTATTTTATTTCATTTTATTTTTTATTCTTTTATTATTGGTGTTTTTTAAATTAAAATGACTTTATTTTTATTAATTAAGGGAACTTAGCTACTCTACTCTAGATACAATAAATTAAATTTTAAAATTTATTTTTATATAATTTAAATGAATATAAAATTTTGAAATAATATTCTTTAATATAATTTATATTGATGATGATGATGATGATTAACATCCACTAAGACTGAATTAGTCTATTAGACCTTAAGAGGGTAAGTGATTACTTGCGATTCTTTAGAATTTTGTTTCTATGCTTGAAAAGCATTAAGATAAGCTTTCCAAGATCACCATACTTTTGTTGAGTTAAGAGGTTAGAAAAGTTGGCAGTGTGACAAATATTTTGAAAATGAGATCTAATATGGGTATAGGCTCGACAATCTAAGAGAAAGTGCTTTTCATCTTCAACCTTCTTAGTGTCACAAAGGTGACACACTCTTTCATCCCATGGCATTTTAGGAATTGACCAACCCCCAATTCACTATGAATCTCATGAGAATTTGCTCTTATCTTAGCATTTCTTATTTTTTTCTTTACACTTGGAAAAACAAACATATAATTTTGATCTTCTAGATTAGGGTTGATTACATCCTTATAATATTTTAATTTTATTTTTTCCTCTAACTCTTTATCACACCATATTTTCTCCTTAAATTTTGATTTGACATTTTTTTTAATAGTATCTTTATTCTGCAAAATGGTGTCTTCCATGATTCCCCAATAGTTTATCCAAGACCGAGCATATTTATGCCATCCTCGTTTCAGTCGATGGTGGTTATGACTCGATTTTGAAGAAATTTTAGAAAGCCTCTTGTCTTCCATGTTGTTTAACTTGTTCTTATACATTAGGTATCTAGTCATAGCCATGCTCTCAATGGGGGAGAGGCTTGTTTCTAAGAGGAGGATGGGATATGGCGTATTTCCTTTAATTTTGAGATTATAGGTTANAATATGGGTATAGGCTCGACAATCTAAGAGAAAGTGCTTTTCATCTTCAACCTTCTTAGTGTCACAAAGGTGACACACTCTTTCATCCCATGGCATTTTAGGAATTGACCAACCCCCAATTCACTATGAATCTCATGAGAATTTGCTCTTATCTTAGCATTTCTTATTTTTTTCTTTACACTTGGAAAAACAAACATATAATTTTGATCTTCTAGATTAGGGTTGATTACATCCTTATAATATTTTAATTTTATTTTTTCCTCTAACTCTTTATCACACCATATTTTCTCCTTAAATTTTGATTTGACATTTTTTTTAATAGTATCTTTATTCTGCAAAATGGTGTCTTCCATGATTCCCCAATAGTTTATCCAAGACCGAGCATATTTATGCCATCCTCGTTTCAGTCGATGGTGGTTATGACTCGATTTTGAAGAAATTTTAGAAAGCCTCTTGTCTTCCATGTTGTTTAACTTGTTCTTATACATTAGGTATCTAGTCATAGCCATGCTCTCAATGGGGGAGAGGCTTGTTTCTAAGAGGAGGATGGGATATGGCGTATTTCCTTTAATTTTGAGATTATAGGTTATAAAATTCTTTTGTATTTTCTCTATCTTTCTTCAGGATTGATGAGAGACAATACAAACTCATACTTCACATCCATAAAGAATAAAAGGTGTAACAAGAGTCTCAAAGAGGAGTTTCTTCTTATCCCAACTCCAAAGATCAGCTAATTTACAATTGTTTTCAAGCCCATAATAAGATTTCTATCCCCAAATAATCCTTTTCTCAATGCTATAATTCAATTGAGCTTGTGGTGAATATCAATTCCAAGATATTTGTATGAAGTCAGTTAGTCCATGTTTTTTTTTTCATATACAAAGGTATCATAATGGATCTTATTGGATTTAATAATCACGAATTTAGTCTTATCAATATTAACAGTCATACCCATATTGGAGCAAAACTCTTTGAGGATTCTTTGTTGGTTTTCAAGATCATGGGGACTCCATGCCGTAAGAGCGATATCATAGGCATAAAGAAGAAGATTGATAACTATACCAATGAGAGTAGGGCCGACACAACCTGCTTTTTCCAAGCAATATTCTAACTTGTCAATGTATATGCCAAAAAGGGTAGGGGACAAGGGACAACCTTGTTTGACTCCGATATTGCAGTTAATCTCTTTTGACCATCCCTCAATGTTTTTAAACTTAGCGATAACATTCTCATACATCCTTATTGCAACATCCCTCAACTCAAGAGACACTTTTATCTCTTCCAACCTATTCCAAGGGATTTTCCTAGGAACTGTGTCAAAATATTTTCTAAAGTAAAAAAAAACAACAAAAAAGATTGGTTTTAGTATTGTGGAACTCCTCTGCAATGATCCTAAAGGTAACAAGATGGTCCACATTTGAATGATATCTCATAAACTCGGCCTGGCCTTTAGCTCTTTTACCATGACTTTCTAGCCAAAGGATAATCTTCTTTTCCAAAATAATTCAACAAAGCTTGGCTAAAATCGGGCTAACCATAATAGTCCTATAATTAGAGGGAATGTTTCTATCCCCATTTTTAAAAAAAGGAACAATGTGGATTTGCATCCAAGGTTTAGGGAAGCCCTGCTTGACTACTAAATTGAAGAGCTTGTGTATGTGGGGGATAAGGATTGACCCTCCGATTTTAAAAATTTAAGCTTGGTAGCCTTCAATGTCCTTATCTTTCCCATTTGCAGGACACTTAACCCCGAACTTTATGCCTTCTAAAGAAAAAACTTCTTCCTTTGTAGGGACAATAGGAATGTTGTCCATGGCATCAGGGAACTCATAAATACCTTTAAGGTATGAATTCCAGTCCCTTAAGGGAATCCTATTATTTTCTTTAGTATTGCGTTTTAGAATTTGCCTCAAGAACTTCTTAGGATCCAACTTATATAGTTGTGAAAGTTGTTATTGTCTTTTATTGATATAGTAACTTTTTTTCCTTTTAATTAGGGTTTAGTACGTATTGATCTTATCAAGTTTTAAGGACTCATTAGAAGCACCCCTAATGGATTTCTTAGCAATTTTACATTCTTTATCATACCAAGGGATGTTCATTTTTATTATTCTTTTTATAGGACATATTGAAAGAGAACTTGTTAATAGAAGTGGAAAGGGTAGTTATAAAATTACGATAGAGTTCTTCAATGTTGTCCTTATAAGTTATGAGATGTAATTTACTATTTAAATCCTTTAATAAAATGTCAACTTTACTTTTGTCAAAGCGCAAATTTCTTTGATTATCAGAATTCTCTTCAATGGCGCTCCTATGCACGGAAACGTTTAGAGTTAGGGTTAAAGGTTTATGATCAGAGTCAAGCTCATGGTCATTTAAAAGGTCAAAATTTTCTATTTGGTTGGAAATGGGGATATCAGATATCACATAATCTACAACACTATTACCTATCCCATAAATGCAATTCATTTGTTTGGAGTTTGGCCACTTCATTAATCCATTGCAAATTATTAGGTCTTGAGATCCGCATAGCTTGACTGACTCAGTACCAAACAAATTCTCAATTAGTTCTTAAGAGCTTATTTTGTAGCTATTAGATAAAACAAGGTCCTCATCTAACCATAAAGGATTATGGTTGTATTCATTACTTAAAAGAGTAGCTTGTTTACTTGCAGTCCTAGCATTAAAGTCTCCTGGTAGGAGGATATTACCTTCATTTTTCAAATTATAAATATCTTGTTCTAAATTATTATAGGTACAATTGTTATCTAGAATGTTTTTCTTATAAAAAGTAGAATTAATAGGTGCAAAATAGCAAATTGCTATATACATCTTCTTAGTATTATGTACTGATTGAGAGGGTCAATCTTATGAAGTTGAATGCGAGGAGAAATGATCTTTCTAATATAACAAGATATGTCTCCTATCCCTCTACGGTGAGATTTTTTGTTCCATGCCGACCATAAGACAAATTCTTCTATGTTAGGGACCTTAGACTCCTCATGCTCCCAAGTTTCAACTAGACAAATAATATCAATATCACTCGGGATCCAACTTATCATAGGACCTTTGCGCAATGGAAATCCACGATAGTTCCAAAAAAGGATCCCGAGTGTCCCAAATTCCTATTTGTTATTATCCTTCTCGTCTCTATCCCTAACAATAACTTTTCGATTTCTAATTATTGCTCATTTTCCTTCTTTCCTATCTTCTTTTATCTTTTGAACTTCCTTCTTTAATTCAACTTGGTCTTCGGGAATGAGGTCTTCATTTATAAATATTCATGACCCTTTTAAGCTCATAGATTTACTAAGTATGCTATATTGATGGTCACACGGATCAACCTATCTTTGTGACAATTATTTTTTCTAGCCTCTTTTCTTCTATTAGGTAAGTTGTATCAATATGTGATTGATTATTTAATTGTTCTTTTACTATTTCTAGAGTATCCTCCTCTTGTTGTTCTTTTATACAAAAAATTATGAGGTTCAAGGCTCTTTTGTTAGGCTTCCATTAGCCTATTCATTTCCTCTTTGATGGGTTTGATATCCAATTTGTTTTCCATATTACCCAGGGTCAAATTGTTGGTTAGTTTTTCTTTTAGCTCTTTAATCCTATCTCTCAAGTTGTGATTTTCTTCAACCCCTCCTTCTTAGGTTGATTGTTTATGTTTTTCCATATTACATTCTATTAAATAAATTTGATTAATATATTGTAAAACATAATTTAAATAAAAGTTAAAATTTTGAATCTTAGTATTTTAATAAATTTAAAATATATAAATTTTGTTAAATAAATTATAAAATATATAAATAAAAGTTTAAACATATGGAAATAGTGATGAATTTCAATTGGAAAGATATTTTATGTTACTTGTGGGTAATCTTTCTCGTCTTTTATAAGTTTTTCCTATAGACCAATTAGGTCTTAGTGAAAGTTAATCATCATCATCATCATCTTTATAAAAATGATGAATTATAAGAATGATTATTTAAAAAAAAATTCTAATTGTATGGTTTTGATACACTAAGTGGTAAGTTTTGAATGGAAAATCAATCCTGGAGGTACCAATCAATAACGGTTATATTTCTGATGATAATAACTGATATGCTCATAGCTCATCTCGGGCATGATATTTTGAGAATAGAGTTGGCAGATATTTAAGGAATTGGAATTGTTTAAATCTTTATTTTATTTTATTTTGGTTTTATATTAATTAATTTTGATTGTGATTTGATTGTTTTTATTAAATTTTTGGAATATTTTTACAACTATTGGAGTAAGTTAATTTGGTAGCAAATAGATTAGCAATTAAAAGATTTGTTTTTTAGTCAAATAAAAATATTCAGCCAAATTTTCAGGAGTAGTCTGAGTTTTTCATGGATCAAAGTTCTATGTATTTTAGAACTTTATTCAGGGGTTTTACTTCATTTTAAACCAATCCAGATGCTAAAAAAACCGATCAGAATTCTAAATCCTAAATTAGCAGGAAATTTAAAAACAAACGACTAAAAAAACTGCAGTAACTTGGGAAAGATTGCTCCCGAATTAGCGCACTCCATTTCTAAATTCATTTCTAAATTTGCAAGATAGATTAAAGATGAAGATCAAATTTCCGATGTAGTTTAAAGATGAAGATATGAAAGCAGGGGCAAATCCTTACGTCAGTGCGTAACCGATATAGTTGAAGCCTTAACGGATGGTTTCAGAAATTTTGGAGCCCTTCTGCTGGAGCCATGCTAGTTCACTCTTTAACATGTCTGCTGCTGCCTTTTATTGTTACTGTTAATCAAGTCGGATTGCCCGATTGTTTTGGTTCTAATCAACTGCTGCAGCTATGTCTACTGTTTCTTTTAGTAGCTCTCAGACAATACCTGCTTCTGAATATGAGAGTGATGAAGAAAGGCCTGGTAATTTTGCAAGTCCTCGCAGGGTTCTATTGATGTCGATAGTGAAAGTAAGGCCACCATGTCTGAGGATGATGAATGTGTGGTTAATAAAGTTTCTGCATCCTTCACATTCACGGCAGGCGCAGCACCAAACCAAGCTCATCAAAGGATTCGACGCCAACCCCAACAACATATCAACCTCGTAATATATTATAGAGCATAGAGATTTATTCAATCGCCATAAATTATACTGTAGTCTGTTTTATTGATCTTTATTATCATTTATTCCAGATCTGGGAGAATTCCTCTGTATCAGAAACTTCATGGAACAGATGAAAAACATAGCTTGTATCTGAATTCGATAGAGGAGGCCTTTGTTCAGAGCCTCTATGAACGGAGCCAATATATATATTCCTGTAAAAGATGGGAGTCTGGGAGGATAACTACCTCTGTTTGAGGCAAGAGTTTACACGAGGTTGGTATAGCGGAGCCGATCTGCATATTATCCTTCAGACCCACCATTCATTTTTTTGGTTTTCTGATTAATTGTGTATTTCATCGTGATGTAGATCAGGAATTATAAAGGACTAATGACGAGTTTCCATTGTATATAGGATGTTGAATCCGGGATCTCATTTGATTGGCAGCCCTTTAATCTATTTTCTGACGAGAAGGAGACCAAAGCTCAGATCGGTTGCAACGATGAAGAGATTCAGAGTGGTAGAAAACAGTTTATGTTGGAGAGTATATGGATCAAGCAAGGCCACCAAGAAGTTGATATAAATGGTGATCTCTCTAGTCAATTCTATTGATGGATGTTCCTTTTTTTTACTGTTTTCCCTAATGTGTTGTCTAGATTTTTATTTCTAATATATTGCATTCAAATTTGCATTCAACCTTGTGTTTAGCTTTCATATAATGATATGTTGGTGGAAAGGGTCTTAATTTAGTAGGGAGGAGGATGTAGAAAAAGGTGTTGAGGGGATGGTTATAAGGACTAACAATTTTATCTTTGTGGAGGTGGTTGGTGTGTTTTAATTCTCGGTTGGAGGTAACAACGAACTATTTGGTTTGGGTGAAGCAGCTAAGACTACCCATCAAAATTTTGAATGATATCATCTCAGAAAGTATACGAGATAGTCTAGGATTATTGAAAGCAATCGAAGAGTCCTAAAAGTTTATTTTCTATGAGATTTTACAAGAATAAATTCTAGTTGAGATGGACCTCAAGGAAGGGTTGGTGCATGTTGTTGAAATTGTACTTGGGGATAAAATACATCTATATACTATTGTTTACATCAAAATCCCCAAATAGGTATGCAAGGTGCCATATCTATACTCATGTTCTAAATAATTGTGCACAACCACACTTTCAAAAAGTCTTACAACTCAAGGAGAAACTAATTGCTAAAAGTAGATTGTTAAAAGTAGATTCAAAGAATGCGATGTCATCACCATGAGAGAGAAAAGAAGAATTTTTTTTAGTTCCGGATCTCAAGAGTCGAAAGATAAAAGTGGTGAATTTTGATGGAGACATGGATCTAGAAGTGTTTAAATGTCCAAAGGTTCTAGTAATTATCAAAATCTAGTAGCATCAATCTAAACCAAAATTAAGCAATAAGATATGAATGATACACAAAGATATAAGGAGACACCAATGATGATTAACTCTTCACCAATTATGGATATCATTGGTAAATCAATGGCTCAACTACCAATGCTTCCCTTCCTATAAATTATGTAGATTTTGATTTCTAGAATAGAGAGTGACTGTCTACTCCATTAGGGTAAAGAAGAAAACATGTAGGGTATCTGAGGAATGTAAGTGTGGAGGTTTTGAAGGGGGGTTTTTGAATCCCTAAAAAGCATAAAGGGAAAGAAAACATGCCTCTATTGTCTTTAGAAGGAGAGTCAAAATGTGAATTTGGATATGTTGATATGTTGTTAGAGTGAAGTTTAGTAGGAATTTATCCTTGACAAACCTTTTATTTGTAGATCATGTGTTATTATTCAATAATGGATCTCTAATAGGACAAAATAATCTCCGAGAGATTTTATGATGTATAGTATGGTAAAAGGTGTTTTCTCAATAGATATATGAAAATATGGAATTTCATTCAATGAGCTAGAATCTGAGAACAAGTTGAAGATTAGTTAATTCATTTTTTCCCTTTGAAGAATATAAACTTTCACGAGGGTTTCAAATATTTGGGCACTTTTGTGAATACAAATGGACATGGGAAGAAATATTGTTCCTAGCTTAAAAAGAAAATTGAGGCCAGAATAAATAATTGGTGTAACAAGTGGTTGCAAATTGGGGGATCATTAACTTTAGTAAAGTGAGTCTTAGAATCCATTTCATATTTTTGGCACTCTTTGTCTTTCATTCCAAAAGGATTTCATGAACAAATGGGGAATTGTTTTTCATATTTAAGTGGTTCTAGGAAAAATGGAAATGAAGGAACCAATTTAGTGAAATGGACAAATAAAGTGAAGCCCAAAGGAGGAAGAGGATGGTTCTTAAATAATCCTCAATTCTTTGGGAAAGCGTTGGAAGATAAAATGTTATAGAGAATTCTAAAATCTAAGTGAGAATGGAAAAAAAATCATAATAGATAAATACATTGGGCTTGGATCATTGCAAGATTGGAATAGGAACCCAAGGAAGAAATTGAATATAATGGATTAATCTATTGGAAGGCTATCAAACAATTTTTTTCTTTTATTGGGAGTCAATTAGCCTAGAGAACTAGAGAATAGGGAATGGATAAAAAGGTAACGACAGAGGTTAATAAACATGGTTAGGGTGCAAAAATATGGTAACTATATTTTCTAAAGATATTATAGAGATCATGCTTGAGAAAGGAATGCATAGATTACACCATGTGGTTGATTAGACATCACCAAATTTATGGAATCGAGGCTATATAAATTCAATATCATAGGGTTTGGAGCGGGAAAGTGAAGCTCTATGTAATAATTATGTGGTTTTTGATATAGGAGTCATGTGAGATTAAACAATGAGGAATATTCTCTTATATGGTCTACAAATCAATCCCCGGTAGAGTATTCTATATGTTAGGGATATAAATCTATGTTCACAATTGTTGTAATATAAGGGATTAGAATATCGACAATGAATAGTAGACAACACTATAATATACAACGAAGTAATATATAAGAGTGTAAACATAGAAGGAGGGGAAAGAGATAGAGAGTAACTATAAAACCAACAACAAGTAGTATTTATTATTATGTGGTCAATCATTAATCGATAACATACATCTCATATCTACATATATTTACAAATTAGATTCAATGAAGTAGCTTTAGCTAGCATAACTACCCTTGGATGGTCAACTCATCCAATTACTTTAGTTGACTATATTTTTGGTCGACTCAGTCTATTAAATTTTAGTTGACCATATTACCTAGTCCACTAGGCATCTCCAACACATCCCACAATCTAAAACCCTTATTCATCCTGAAGAAGGGAGGATATGCGATTTCAAAAAAATTCAGAAGTATAGGACATATGTTCCTATAAATATTTTGTCTAGGTACTATTAGTCATGGTTGTGAGAAATGATTAATTCACTAAACTTCTAGGATTGAAGAATGTGAATTCTATTTGCACATGATGTGGAGGTGAATGGATTTGTGGTGGTGGCGGGGATATTTCTCAACATATATACACATTTCATAAATAAAAGGGAAAATTTTCTTCAATAATCTTAAAAATGCTTGGACTCTTCAATGATTTGTTCTATTGTAATGTTCATTTTTTTCATCTCAACCAAACTATCCAACTTCTCTTGTAATGCGGCTTACTAAATTGATACAAGATAAATGTTACATTTATTCTAAATATAGTGTACTTGTTGCTGCATCTCCCAAATATTGTTGGTTTCTCTAGCATCCTCCAATTGTGCAGTCTTCCCTTCTAATATCACTCAAGTTCCTAATTCATCAATTATCCCTATGTCTTTCTTTCACACAAAGTGTCCTAATTCTTAGGTAAATTGCAAACTACCATCGGTCTTTATTATTAATTCTTTTTTCACTTTCAATCATATTCACATGTTGTCATAGTAAAATAGCCATGTAGTGACAATAGTGTTAATGGACATAATAGTGACAGTTGCATCCTACAATTGATCCTTGAATTTTCCAAATTTCTAATATTGTTTTCTAAGAATTTTTTGAGTATGGACATCCCTTCATGATTGGTTGATCCATATTGGATCATTCTATAATTTTTATCTATCTTAGTACTTTATGGCTGGAAAAATTAGATAAATTGGCTCGTAGGGCCCATTTTAGTGTTTGGAGATTTGGCATGTGGATCCTTCTAGAACCATTTTGAGGAATCAAATGAAATGTTTTGGGGATATATTTTTGCAAGTATAGATCCCTGGCCCTCAACATTATCCTACCCACAAATTATCTTCCAATACCATGAAAATCATGTCAAATGGAGTTTGTATCTAGAAGTTATGTTTCCCATAATTTGAACTACCTTGTTAAGGACCATGGTATCAAGTGTATGTCATTTAAACCTCCATTAATCACACATGTGGGTCTGGTCACATGGTACTTTAAAAAATAATTTAGAAGGTCCAAAACCTTATCACTTATTGAGGGTTACAACATTCACAGACCCTAACCCTAGATAATTATCAACCTATGTTAAATACCAAGCCACTAGGAAGAGGAGGGGTTACATTCTTTTAGCATTGTGCTTGTTCCATAATTGAGTAGATCATCTAGGAATGGTATTTGAGATAATATCAGGTGAGGAAGAAGATTCTATAATATCCATTCATGACATGTTGTCAAGGGAAACTCCATAGTGAGTGAATCTTTCTTTGTATTTTCATTTTAATTACTGAAGAAAAAAGAGCAGAGCATAGGCCTCACCTTTTGGTTGGGTTTTCTCCTCTATTGGGTTTGTAATTCCCCCGACT
>SNQJ01S0150268.1:0-23267 GCA_010110895.2 Picea sitchensis | reverse complement strand
TAATTAAAAGCTATATTTTTAGCTAGTCACAAAGTTTGGACAGTAGTAGGTGCTCTAGTTAAACTAGTTTAATTGAAACCCCTATGGATCTAAGATTGATTGATTTGATTAAGGATTAAGTTAAGTTGAGTGTTTGAAATGTAAAATGCTTGACAAATAAGTAAATTTCTTGAAAGTAAATTGCAAGAACTTGAAAGAAAGAGTAGATTGCTTGAAGGAAATGTAAATACTTGAACTTGAAAGCAAAATAATGCTTGAAAGGAAAAGAAATGCTAAAAGAGGATATAAAAGTAAATACACTATGAATCCATGGGATTAAGCAAATAAAGATGATAAGCTTCTAAGATCTAAAGATAATCACATAAACATGCACAAGAGAAGCAATAAACCACCAATTATTTTACCTAGCCTTACGATTTAGCATGGTTGGCTTGGCCAAACACTATGTTAAGTGTAGGCAAACAATTAAGAATGATTAGATAACTTGAAAGCAAATCTAAGCTACTTGAAACCACAACAAGTGGACAAGGTGGAGAACAAAGCCTACCGGTTTGTGTCCAAGTGGATGAAAAATAAATGACTTTGGAAATAAAAGAACTTGAAAAGAAACTAATCTTAGCCACAACCTTGTCTTAAGGACAAGTGGGGCAAACTTAAAGAAAAAAACAATGTTGAAATAAAATACTAAACTATAGCCATACGATTTAGCATGTTTGGCTTGGCCAAACACTATGCTAGGTGTAGGAAAAAATAAAAAATAACTTGCAGAAATTTAGAAAACTTAGAGAAGTGCAAGCCCAAGAGACTCTCTTTGGGCTTGCTTACAATGAAGGAAAGAGGGAGAAGTATTGGGAATATGTTACCCCAACTTGGGAGGTTATTCTTTGACTTGTCAGTGCCCTAAATGGGCTATAGATCCTCCTTTATGTCACCCACCTGCAAAAAATCAGCAAGCAAAAGCTTGCTGGAAATGCTGCAAAATGTGACAAAAACTCAAAAATTTTCTGTTAGTAATAACAGAAAATTTCAGCAGAAAATTTCAGCAAGTTATAATGATTTAAATGACCTATTCTAAGTGTTAGAATGCTCAAAAATCTTATGAAAATGTACAGCAATAGAATGCAGAAAATTTAGAGGTTCAAATTGGATGAGGAAGGAAAGTTTCCAAATCTGAAACAAGTCTTTCAAACCCTTAAAGTGACATGCAAATATTTGTGAAGCAAACTACAAAAATAGAGCAAAGGGTGAGTAGATATATAAGAGAATAAAAAATACTTTGTAAATCTATAAACTACTCACTTAGATCTACAATAATACTATTATAAAACTACCCAAGCAAAATACTTTGCTTGGGATCTCTACTCTAGATTTGAAAATAAATTGCATACACAAATGAAAAAGCAAGCAATATCACCTCCAATCAAAGATGCACCAAGAAGACTCTTAACACACCATTTGTCCTCCAAAGCTTTCTTTATTGAATAAGAGAAGGTTGTTGCAAATACTTGCAACAAGCTTCTCACCAAAACTAGAGCAAAAATGAGAACGAGAAGAAAATGGGAGATGGGAGAAATTTGTGCATAATAACAGTAGGCAAATAATAGATGAGAAATGAGGAGGCGAGGGCCTTTATTTATACTTGGGAGCTAAGAGTGACCCCTCTTGGATGCTTTCCAAGTGTCAGTTTTTAAGCATCATTGAGCATCTCAAGGAGGGGGCGCAGCTTTTAGGGTTTTGGTACATGAGTGGAGGGTGAGGTGGCACCTTTTTTACTTTATCCAATAGAAAATTAGACAAAGGGGCGCACTTTGGGAGGGAGGAAGCTTCCCCCTTTAATTTTTTACTTTCGATGAATTTCTCTCCAAGGGGGGCGCAACTTCCTTAGGGGGGATGATTAAATGACATGATGGCTAGGTGAGAGGGGTGAAATAAAGTTAGGTAAGGGGTTTGAGTAGCTTAAAAAAAGGTTTAGACATCTTCTCCCACTCTTTCTCTAACAAATTTGCTCATTTTACAATTATTTGACATTTTTGACTATGTCAGACTAAGCAATTAAATTGTTGTCTTAGACTGCCTTGGACTCCTCATAGACAAACACCTAGCAAAACTTGTCCAAATGAGTTGAAACTTGGTCCAAGGGTGTAGGGGGTCTCATTCCATTTCTTTTGAGAACAAATACCCCTATCAAAAATCCCAAGGACCTAGTTTTTACATTTTTACATAAAAAATAATTAAAATTACCATTAACTAGGTAATTTTAAAAAATAAAAATAAAACTATTAAAACTCGACGGAAATCCGCAAGACTCTAGGAGATGTCTAGCATGGTCATTTACAATATTCCTAGACCCTAGTCACCCATAGGGCTCGACCATTAGAACGTCTTTCACCACTTTGGAGGATTATTGTGGGAGTGAAAAAACTCATGGGTAATTAAAAAGGCTGGTTAGACCAAATTAATTACCTGAGGAAAAAAACACTCGATGAAAGGACTTCTCTAATGATAAAGTCTTAGGCAACTAACCTAAAATATGATCCATGCAAACCCATTACATTATCATCCCACGCAGGTTAGTGGAAATTCTAATTACAAAAAGAAGTGTTGGGGCCAAAACTGCCTTGTAGAACCAACAAGTCTTCAACTATGTTGCACTATCAGGTACATATCTTCATGGCATATGGAGTTGGCCCCCTAGTCGAAATAAGTGGTCAACATTTGGCTCCACATGGGGATGTGTGTTTGATCTTTCTTTGGGAAGGAGAGCATACGAGAATCCAGAATCTACAAAACAGACTGCTCACCAATACCCAACATAAACACATGTATAAAATGAATAAATAAAATGCTATAAACAATAATCACATAAAAGGAATTATTATTGTACAACAATTACAAAATGAAACTATGATACAATGAATCATCTAAGTAACATAATTACATAATGAATGAAATAATACAAAACTGAAATAAAGGAGAAGGGTTAGAGATACGTTACAAAGGGTGCCCCTTTGGACACCAAGTTGCCCATCATCTGAAGAAGAGTTTGAGTTGTTGCCCATTCCTTGGAATGTTAATGGGATCACCTTCCAAATGGTTAAGATGGAAAAAATTAGGACCTGCTATTTCCCGGATAACATATGGACCCAACCAAAAACTTTCAAACTTGCCATGTTTTCTTGGTTTCTCTTTGCCTTTATCCCATAACAAAACTGTATCCCCAACTATGAAGTCGCTCTGCCTTGCTGACTTATCAAAAGCTTTCTTAACCTTAATTTGATTACTGCAATCTTGATCATAAGCCCTTTTTTTGTTTTCATCTAGCTCTATAATCGGATTGACCCTGTTCTAAACTGCATCCTGTTCTGTAGAAAAATCCTGAACTGATCCATAAGTTGGAAGTCTAAGGTGCACAGGCAACCTAGCCTCCAAACCATACACTAAATCAAAAGGAATTTTCCCTGTTGCTATTTTTTTAGTAATTCTATCATCCCATAATGCATGTTTAATCTTACTATCCCAAGATCTTTTGTTTTCTCCAACAATTTTCTTAGCTATGGTCATTAAATTTTTATTACTTGACTCAACTTGACCATTTCCTTGGGGATAGTAATCTGATGCATGTGACAAGATAATACCATACTTGAAACAAAAGGAAGACATTTCTACTGAACAAAAAGACTTAGCATTATCTCTCACTATTTTTGAAGGCACCCCAAATCTAGTAATAATCCTATCTTCAAGGAAATCCATAACAAACTTTTCAGCTGTTGACTTTGTGGGAATGGCTTCTACCCATTTGGTGAAGTAATCTATAGCTGTGATAACCCATGAATAATCATTACTAGAATTATCTTTGAACTTTCCAATGAAGTCCAAACCCCACTGCTGAAAAGGTGCTTCAACCACTACTGGTTGTAAGGGGAGGGTGGCTAACTTTTGTTTTCTTGTAAAAAGATGACAAGGCTCACACTTTCTAACAAACTCATGCACATCTGAAAAGATTGTGGGCCAATAATATCCTGCTCTAAGGATTTTGTGTGTAGTAGTTTTAGCTGCAAAGTGTCCACCACAAAATCCAGCATGGAATTCATCCACTAGTCTCTTAGATTCAACTTCATCCACACATCTAAGGATAATTCCATCAGGATTTTTCCATCCAAATCCATCTCTAGTGAGAACATACTTAGAAGATTTTAACCTCAAAGCCCTTTTCTTATGACCCACTAGATGACTTGGACAAGTGAGATTCTTAAGATAGAAGATAATATCTGCATACCACTCAACCTGTTCAAGCTTTAATAAATTAGGGGAAAACTCTTGATTATTGTTATGACAAATCATACCCAAGGCCCTTTCATTCCCTTCAGTTAACATTTTGGATAAACCTTGTCCCTTAACCAATTTGGTGGGTTTGATTTCCAAATCATACTCTTGGATTTTAGCAATCCATATACCCCTTGAGCCTAATCCTTCTGACTGAGATAACACATCTTTCACTGTTGAATTAGGCATATAGGCAATTACCTTGGAATATCCAATGAAGACTCTAAAATGTTTAAGTGACTTCACCAAGGCATATGCTTGTTTCTCAAACATGGGATACTTTAATTCTGCATTTTGCAAGGCCCTACTCATATATGCAATGGGTTGATCATGGCCTTGATCATTTTTCTGAAACAACACACCAGCAATAATATCTTCAGAAGCAAATGAGAAAATCTGAAAGTCCTTAGAATAATCTGGACTAATGAGAACAGGAGCTTCAGATATGACAGTTTTAATATCCTGAAATGTTTTTTTACTTTCATCATTCCATTCAAACTGAACATCCTTCTTAAGCAACTTATATATAGGTTTCACAATTTCAGCATAATTATGAATGAACCTATGAACAAAATTGGCCTGGCCTAAGAAGGATTGGAGAGCTTTCTTAAAAATAGGCAAGGACACTTTTCCAATTGCCTCAACTCTCTCTGGGTCTAACTTGAACCATCTTTTGAAATTATATGGCCCAAACGTTTACCTTTTGTCACCCCAAAAACTGACTTAGCAGGATTCAAGGAAATTCCAAACTCTCTACACCTTTCAAAAACTTGTTTAAGATGACCAATATGACTCTTCCCATCCTTAGAAAAAACTGTCAAATCATCTTGATATATTTCAATTAATTTTCCAATCAACCCCCTAAAGGCATAATCCATAGCTCTTTGAAAAGTAGCTCCAGCATTAGATAAACCAAAAGGCATTCTTAAATATTCAAAGGTACCCCATAGAGTAGTGAAAGTAGTCTTATGCCTATCTTCCTCTTTAACTTTGATCTGATTATATCCTGAAAATCCATCAAGCATTGAAATCATCCCTGATCCTGTTACTCTTTGTAGTAATGTTTCCATCTTGGGAAGAGAATAATTGTCCTTTGTGCAAGAAATATTTAAGTTTCTGAAATCAATACATAGCATTATTTTACCATTCTTCTTCCTAGCACCAACCAAGTTTGAACACCATGAAGAATGTCTAGTTTGGGCTATAATTCCTGCTACTAACATTTTTTGTAACTCTTGTTGAACCAAAGGAACTAACTTGGGGTTAATCTGCCTCAATTTCTATCTAAAAGGCTTAGTTTCTTCCTTCAAAGGAATCACATGTTGAATCACATCCTCCCTATAGACCTTGAGTTCATCATAACTTAAATCCAAAACATCCATATATTCTTTTAACAACTTGATAATTTCATTTCTTTCTTCTATAGGGGTACTTTTACCTACTTTCACCATCCTAGGCTCTTCATCGTTTCCTATGTTGACCTCCAAGTGGTCACATGGTTTATCATTTGATTTTTCCTTATGCTTGTGGCAATCTTGTCTACCAAATATATTTTCTTGCGCAATAAGGCGCCTAGGAACTAGATTAGCCTTATTGTCATTCTTTGTATAGTTACAACCCTCCTCTTTTTCATTGACATGAAAATCATAAAATTATTGTATTTGGGTCAAGAATCTAATAACTTGTTTATCGTCATCAAAAATTTGCCAATGATCCATATTATCTAGAACTGAGGGTCTAAAAACTACCTCCACTGAAATATTCTCTTTAATCAACTCATGGGAAAGTTGAAGTGTGGAAGCAACTACAACTAGCTCATCTGCCTTAGAATGTTGTTCCCTAGGAAGAACAATAAGATTCAAAGCATCAAAATCTTCAATAGAGTCCCATATTGCATTCCTATATTTTTCAATCTTTCTGACTTGCAAGCAAACTCATTCTTAAGTTGTTGAATGACTAAATCTGAGTCCCACAAGTAGAGAAAGGAAAAAAGGTTGATTCTTTTCATTCCCCCTATCCCAATTCTGCAAAATTACTGGTGCATCTTGGTAAGCTACTGTTGGTTGTCTATCAACAATATTCTGAGGAGGATCTTCTATGGCTTTAAGTAACTTTTCCCTTTGAGAAGGGATTTTCATGATTTTTGATACAGGAACCAACATTTTTGCATTACTTAACCATCCACCCAAGTCAATATTTAAATCTGGATTTGCATGCACATTTGACTTAGGAGGGGTTGGGGCTACCTTGGGAATGTTTGTTTGATTTCTATCTTGATATTTGTTTCCATTCCTTTGGTAGGTAATGGCTCTATACTTAGCCATTTCTGATACTTGTTGGGGTGTGGGCTTAGGCACAAATTTTTCAATTTCCTTATCAACAACATTATTCATGCAACTTGCACTACTACCTTGTTTAGCAAATTCCATCCAATCATACATTCCAACATTATACTTCCTACCACACATATTAACTTGTTCATTTCTTGAATTTGAATAATCTTCTTCATCACAACCTTCAAGAAAAACTAGACAAGTCATTTCTTCATGAAATTCACCACAAGGCCTACAATAAGGTATGGCTTGATGATCTACCAAGTTGGTGGACTCAAAAGGATTTGGTGGCCTTTGATCATGTGGAGGAGGTCTCTTTGGCCACTTATCATTTGGCTTATGATGAGATCTATTAGCTTTTTCCCTCTCCATAGTGATCAATCTATTTTGTAAAGCATTAATCTGATTGGCATGGTTAATTTCCATCTGTTTGATTAATTGGGTCAATTCCTTAATTCCATCACTAGAAGACTCTTGACCCTCTACTTTCTTCTTCCTTTCCTCAACATTCTTGGAAGAAGAATGTCTAGAAAAACCAGGAATATTTGACTTCCTAGCATCCTGCATATTTTTATCAATCCTCACTGCAAAAGTTTGTGCTTCCGTAAGATTTTGAGGATTCTTATCCCTTAATTGATATCTCATTTCTCCCTCAAAAGATTCCATATAATAAATCAAAATTGTTGTATCTGAAGGCTTAATTGTAGTAGGGAGACTTTTCACCAAGTCATTAAATTTCTTGTTAAATTCTTCCATTGTCTCGTTTTCCTTTTTCTGACTTGAGATAAGGGCAGCTAGTAGGGATGACTTCTAGTAACCCTGTTTACTCCTTTCTGGCCCTTGCTATAGTCTAACAGGGTTGTTTAGACCATAAGCCTCCTCTCTGGACTTCCTATTTGGAAAGGGACATTACAGTCCTCCCTTCCCAAAATTGCTTGTCCTCAAGCAATATCAATCCAGGGTGTTGCAACACCTGCTCGCTCTCCCAAGTAGCATCCTCTACTGGAAGCCCTCTCCATCTGATCAAACACTCTATGATGACCCTGCTCCTCAGTTTCCACTCTCGGAACTCCATTACCTCCTCACGAAACCAACTCCAACTATCCTCATCCAATGGGAAGCTCCTCTGATGTGTGTTGATGGTGTCCCACTGTCTTCTTGAGGCAAGATACGTGGAACCCGTTATGAATCTTTCTCCCCTCTCACGGAGATCTGGCTCATAGGCAACCTCGCCCTGCAGAGCACTGATCTGTAAGGTCCATAAAATCTGAGCTTGAGCTTCTCGCTACTCTTCTTCAGAGATGATTGTCTATAAGATTGGAGTCTCAAGAAAACCAAAAATCCAACCTCAAAGTTAAGCTCTATCCGTGCATCCGCACTCATCTTACATGATCCTGCGATTTGTCTGCGGAGTTTCTCTTTTAGCAATTTGGGAATCTCCAGACTCTCTGTAGTCCCGTCCTTGGCCTTGGGAACTCTGCTCTCCCAGAAAACCAAGTCTACCAAATTGGGAGCATCATACCCGTTACAATGCTTGGAAGGGTATTGTACCAATGGACATGTGGAAAGTGGTGTTGGAACAATGCTCTCTAAGTCGACCCACTTGACCCATGTTCTCTGTTGTCCACCCACATAGTTCCTCAAATACCCGTCAACCCACTTGTTGACGATCTCGGTCTGCCCTACGTATGGGGGTGATAGGCGGTGTTGGGTGTCACCTCGGTCCCCACAAATCCAAACAACTCCCTCCCTCCACAGCCATGTAGTGTTCTCGAAATCCATGCATCCTAAAGACCTCTCCTAAGAATAACTTCGGTACTGAACTGCGTTGTACTTTCTGTTGGTATGGTGTATAAGTGAGCAAAATTGGTCAATTTTTTCGACCACTACATAGATGCAATCACCCTGGACCTTGGGTAGGCGTGATGAAGTCCATGGATATGCTCTCCAATTATGCTTTCGAAATGGGAAGTGGTTCAAGTAACCTATTTGAGCGTATGCTCTTATCATTCGGCAAGTCACACACTCACTGATGTATCGCATAACGTTCTGTTTGAGGCATGTTATCGCTCAATTTGTACTTATTCCAAGGAAAAGGTTAAGGAAAGACAAATTGGCGTGGGAGGTTATCTATCTTGTCACCCCACGAGGATACCTCTTTCTATTTAGGGTTGATGGCCGAGGGAAGACGTCCCATTGACACAGAAGAGGGGTTTGAGAAGGCAAGGTTAAAAAGTCTATAAAATATCCTCTCACAAGTCCTGCCGAATTAAGAAAGTCCGGGGGTTTTAACCAATGAAGTGGTGAATTATTAAGATGTACCTTCCCAGAAAAAGCAACGAAAGATATCTTTTTGCAAGCACAACTTGTTGTTGGTACTTCATGTAAAACCATGAACTTTATCAATAAAAGCAATAGTTGATATGAAACAACCAAGCGGAATTTTATAACAACAATGTTTATGAATGATTGCTTCACAAGTGAAATCCTTGAAATGGCTTCACAATGACAATGAATAATTATTCAATAGTATAGAAATTACTAGCATTTGTTGGGCTCGTCGGTAGAGTGTAAAAATCAACTTTACAATTGCTTTAGGTGATTTTTTAGTCTTTGCAATAAGATAGTTTGTAGTTTACTTTAGTGTTTCTTGACAAAATAGGTTAGTAGATTAGAATAGTCTAAGGTTAGGAGTAGTTAGTAGTGAGCTTGGGTAAAGGTTTTTGATAGTAGTTTTTGTCAATCAATCACTCAATTGTAAGGCTTAGGTCATTGTTTTTTGGGGTAAATGGAGTCTTTTTTATGCAACGGAGAATCTTGAAGGAACAAATGATAATAAAGAGAGTTAGAGACAAGAGGGTCAATAATTGAAGTGTTGGTAGCCCAAGGCTTTAATCACCAAACCCTAGGGGAGAAATGGCTACTAGGAAGTAGGTAACCCTAGGCCTTAGTAGTTTTCCTCCTTCTTTTAGCTCAAGGATGAAGTAGATGGCCGCTAGATGAAGCAAGGTGCTGGGTGTTGCAATGGCAAGGCCCTTCACAAAAAAGCTTCAAGAAAATAGGGGTTCTAGCATAATCTAGTAGGTGAAAGTTATTAAGGCAAAAACAATAACATGTTTGCAGCCTCCCTGGGGTTTCAAGCTAGCAATTTCATAATCTTGGGATAAATGCAAGATAAATACAACCATAACCATTCAATGAAGAGGTGCAGAAATTTACTTACATTCACTAAGAATCATCTAGCAAATGGCCTAGTTGAACACTTCCACCAGAAAATGCCAAAATATAAAATAGCCTCCTTCAAGAGCATTGCACTAAATTTCAGCCAAGTAACCTAATTAGAGCAAAATTTCAGACCTCACTAAGTGTGAGTGAAAGATGATGAAAAGAATAAGAGTGATTTTCCCTTATTTATACAATTACAAGCCAATTAGGTCAAAAGGCCGACATGGCCGGTTTACATGTAATATCAATTTTTACATCAAAATGATAAATTAAACCCTAAATCAGCGGGGAATGGTGACATCATGCCCCTTTACGGTGACGTTAGGCCTCTCTGGTGAAGCGTTGGCCTCTAGGAGAAAAATGTTAGGCCTCTAGATCAAACCACATGTGCCACTTGGCACATAGCTGCCTCACAAATGTCCATCAAGCGTTGGTGGCGTCCAAGCGTCCTGAGAGGTACATCATGGGCCTCAAGGCCAACATCATCATTAGGAGGGTACAAGGCCCCCACAGGTCCGGGCACTGGAGTTGTCTACAGTGGAGCGTCCTCCTCTCTCACGAGATTGCGAATCTGCATCTTTGTCACTTACAGCTGGAATCTCCAACATCCATCGGGTGGGATTTTAGCCCTATGGAGATCCGAACTAATCATCTCCCCATGTGCATCCCATGGGGTGTGGCCTACAGCAACAACAAGTAAGCCCTCCATGGGCTCATAAGTCACAACAATCACTTCCTTGTGTCAAATCACATCTAATAATCCAAGTTATTTGGCATTTGGCCCCCTTTCAGACAAGTGCTCAAAAGGAAGGCGTTATGTTATTGCAGGAGCAGTTTGGAGGCCTTAGGTCCTATTGAGCTAATTCTCATTGGACATAGGATGTTTCAAGTGAAGAAAAATCTAGGCCATGTAAGAAGAGTGGATGAGATGGTGAGATAGTTGCGAGCAATGGAGTGCAGGTGAGTAACAGGAGGTATAGTGGTTTACCTCACAGGTGCCTCTGTAGAGGGTTAGTTGTACCTTGTCATGGATGCAAATGTTTAAAGCCCATTCAATGCCTTTTGTCTTTTTATGCTTTATTGTTTTTTTTCTTTCAAAGAGACTAGTTAGGGGACCTTTGCCCTAGCATGGTGACAATGTTACCCACAATCATTTCCGCGGAGATGAGAAGGTTGGCTCATGATGGGATTTTCTCTTAAGCTGCCACCAAGAGCCACTATCTGGCGTGGTGACCCAGGTTGAATGGTAGTGTCATGCAGCTACATGCCCATGGACCCACAATAGGCCATTTCGTGATGAGACCCCTATCCTCCAACTGGATGTGATTTTATTATTTTATGGGTCCCTATGATGTTTCTTCTTTGAGAAGCCTTTTATTGCTTTCTTGGGGATACAGGCTGAAGCATCTGAAGGTTTTGTTCTTTTGGCTTTTATCTTTTTACTGACTACTTTTACCCTCTGGGCCTTTGTGCCCTTCTTCCCACAAGGTAAGAGACAACCCTTTGCTAGCTTAGCAAACCCAATGCCCAAATCAATGTAGGGGATGGATGAGGAGGAAAGAGACAACCCTTTGCTAGCTTAGCAAACCCAATGCCCAAACCAATGTAGGGGATGGATGAGAGGAAAAAGATGAAAAGTGATAAGTATGATGGGAATGGACAATGACCTTTCATGCACCCACCCAGTGGCAACTCAAACCCTATGGGAACCAACTTGCTAAGTCATCTTGTCATTCCCCCCAGGTGTGGACAAGTGGAAAGGCATAAGGTCCAAGCAAACGTCAGAGATAAAAAGAATTAAATGCACATATTCAAATGTTTTGAGAATCAGAGTGACACATACCATGATACTCGGACTCATTATCTCATGGAGCAAGACCCATTGTTGTTGAAGGACCAGGTCGATGGGATGGATGTTGCTGCAACTGACAATATGGAGGCACTAAAGAAGAAGGATGGGCCCTCCAGGGCCAAGCTCAAGTCAATATGGCTCTCGGTACTCCATGTCTAGGACCTGTGGACCTCGAGACATAATCTCCTTAGTTATCCCTAGGCTAGGGGATAACATCTAGCTCCAACTCGAGGACATGTTCTCACCGTAGAGCGCATGAGAACCTCAACATCTCTGGCATGACCTGTGACCTGCTTGATCTCAACAAAAATTATTAGTAATCATTTGGGGTGGTGATATCACCCCTGGCTCATATATGGTACAGTAAATGAAAATAAACAAGCATATATACAAATGGAAATACAACTACTCTACCATGAAATGCAGATGGTATATACAATGAATGAAAATGCCTACCTACTTACCTCTACTTACCTGTTGGTTGAATGCTAGGTGTAGTCGAATGGCTAGTGAAACCATCCCAACAATGTCTCACGATACCTGCCTCTGTGCTTCATCATAAACCAAAGCAGTGATAAGTTAAGCACAAAAATAACATGAGTTAGAAAATGTATTGCATCATTATGAATCGTAAGGTCTAGCTCATGGAGGCGGGTGGGAGGGACAAAATGGCTCCAAGTCATTCTCTCGGGAAAGTGCTAAATCCATTTCAGGAAGGGATCATGAAAAGTCAAAGGTTCAAAAGACTGACTCAAATGGTTTGAAAGTTGGTTACCTCGGACGTCTTCACAATCTGAAGCCTGGGAAAGGACTAGCAATGACCTAGAAAATGGCTGACAAATTCTTAAGGGAAGGCTGAAAGATTGAGATGACAGACTTCTTCTTGAGGTATTCAACCTACCCTTGAACTCTAGGGTTTGCCTCGGAGAAAACTTAATACAAAAGACATACTTACTAACTACGCCTTTAATGACACAGCAAGATAAAGCAATCGAAGGTGGCTAGAGAACATTATCACAGGGATCCTTCTCCGGGAAAACGATGTCCTTACCTCTATCAAAATCTGAGCACAACAGTGGTGGATAACCTTCTTCATGGAATAAATCCAAGTGCTCAAAGGAATAATCATCAAAATCCTCAAGGTATGACCGAAAGTCATTAGGAGAACATAACAAGTCATCCTTGGGTGTCTGAAACAGTTTTGTAATCATACCATCTCCTTGTTGCCAATTGTCAAAATTAGTAACCTCATATGATAGTTGTAAAGGAAATTTTTGGAAATGTCCCTCAATATCGTAAATAGGATCTTCACTAGAACCAATCACATCCCACTTACGCCTTCCGACATGTATGAATTCATCAATATTATCAACAAAGTCACTACCTTTATCATTGTTGACCACCTATTTCAAATAGGGGGTTAACTCCATGTGCCATGAAGATATGCACCTGATGGTGCTACCAAGTTGAAGATTTGTTGGTTCTACAAGACAGTTTTGGCCTTCAGCGCGTATTTTTGTAATTGGAATTTATGCTCCCCTGCATGGGATAATAATGTAATGGGTCTACATGGATCATAGTTTAGGTTAGTTGCCTGGGACTTTAACATTAGAGGAGTCCCTTTCATTGAGTGTTTTTTTCTTCGGGTTATTAATTTGGCCAAACCAGTCTTATCAATTTCCCTTGAGTTTTTCACTCCCACAATAATCCTCCAAAGTGGTGAAAGGCATTCTAATGCTTGAGCCCTATGGTAGCTCGTGTCTAGGAATATTGTAAATGACCATGCTATACATCTCCTAGAGTCTTGCGGAATATTGTAAAATGGTAATTTTAATTAATTTTTGATAAAAATTGTAAAAACTAGGTCCTTGGGATTTTGATCGGGGTATTTGTGCTCAAAATAAATGAATTGAGACCCCCTACACCTTTGGACCAAGTTTCAGCTCAATTGGACAAGTTTTGCTAGGTGTTTGTCCATGAGGAGTCCAAGTCAGTGTAAGACAGCAATTTAATTGTTTGATTTGACATTGTCAAAATGTCAATTTTTTGTAATAATGAAGCAAAAAGGTTTGACAGATAGTGGGAAATGTTTCCTAACCTTTTTCCTAAGTTGGAAAAGTAATTTTCCACTTAAAAGGCCCCACCTTGCCTAGCCAACAACTTAAAGTGGTGTTCCCTAGCTAATTGACATGTGGGAACTAAAAAGTTTAAGTGAAAAAAAACAGATAAACCTTAAATTTGCCCTCCTTGGTGTCTAAATTAATGGTTGACCATAGGAAAAGGTGTTTTCCCCCTTTACACCTCACCCCTTCACTCACTTACCAAAACCCTAAAAGTGACTTTTCCTTGACTTTGTCTATTTCTCTTGGATGTGTGACACTTGTAACTCATCTAAAAGAGGTAACTCTTGGCTTCCAAGTATAAATAAAGGCCTCTCCTCCCTCATTTCACACATCTATTCTCAGTGCAAGGTTACTCTACCCATTTCTCTCCTCTCCTCTCCTCTCTCTCCCACTCTTCTCTCTCATTCTTCTTGCTCTCTCTTTCTTTTCTCAAGCTTGGGAAAGTATTTGTCCTAGCTTGCTTCTAATACAAGAAATCTTTGGAGGATACATGGTGTGAAGAGTCTTCTTGGTGCCATATTGCTTAATGAGGTGATTTTGTTCTAGTTGTTTCTTGCTTTCATTTGTTGTAGATCTAGAGTAGGGATCCCAAGCAAAGTATTTTGTTTGGGTAAATCTTTTGGTAGTATTATCATAGATCTATAGCATTGTTTCAAGAAATTTGCAAGTCACCTAAGGGTTTTGAAGATAGATTTCAGATATGGAAATCTTCCTCATCATCCACATAAAACCTCTAATATTTTATGTTCTTCTTTTATGTTCATATTCCTCTATATTTTGGTGGATTTGTGTTTTGAAACAGACCAAAAATGAATATATATACTGTTGGTTTTGTACTATAAATTTATGGTTCCCACTAACAGAAATTTTCTGCATATTTTTTGTCATTTCTGCATCTTTTCCAGCAAGTTTTACTTGCTGGTTTTTTGTAGGTTTGTGACAGAAACGTGGAGGAACAACCCATTTGGGGCCATTTAAAGTCAAGTAAACTCCTCCTAAGGAAGGGTACTGAATACCCCCTTCTTATTCTCCTTTCTCAAGTTGTAAGCAAGCCCAAGAGAGACTCTCGGGCTTGCATTTCTCAAGCAAATTAAAATTTTGCGTTTTTAATTTTTAGTTTGCCTACACCTATGAAAGAGTTTGGCCAAGTCAACCATCCTATATCGTAAGGCTAGTTAATTAGTTTTATTTTCAGCATTGCTTTTCATTTCTAGTTTGCCCCACTTGTCCTTAAGACAAAGTTGTGTGGCTAGGATTAGTTGTTTCTCAAGTTATTTTATTCTTTATTGTTTGCCTACACATAGGAAAGAGTTTGGCCAAGCCAACCATCCTATATCGTAAGGCTATGAATTTAGTTGTGGTTTATTGCTTCTAGTGCTTATTTTGCAGTTTATTTTTAGATCTTAGAAACTTTTTTCATTTCATTTCTTAAGTCGTGGAGGCATAGTAACTTGTGTTTTTCAAGCTATTCCTTTCTTGTCAAGTATTTGCTTTGCTTTCAAGTTCAATCACTTAATCTCTTTCAATTTTAAGCAATTTACTTTACTTTACTTGCAAGCACTTAACCCAACTAAACTCAATAATTCTTAAGACTCAATTTACCTTAGATCCATTGGATTTCAATCTATCTAGTTAATTAGAGCACCTTTAACTGTCTCAACATTGTCATCAAAAAAGGAACCTAAGGAAGAAGCAGGGGGTGCTAGATCAGGGATGGTCTCACGACACTAGGTGTCCCCCTTGTGGAGTGCTTTTGTTCCCGGATTGACCTGTGGAGCTAGGGTGTGGCCCTGTTTTCCTCACTTCGTGAGCACCCAACAGTTTTTTTGGTATAAGCGGGGAGAGTTCTAGGGAAGTCACATAGTTTTAGGATTCACACTTTAAATTAATCAACTTAATCAATCCTAAAACTTAATCCACCTCAACTTGGTATAATTTCTTAATCTTTTGATGGGTTATGCTCTTTAATTTTGCAAGCATTTCACTTAAGTTACTTTACATACAATTTTATTTGAGCACTTGTGGATAATTAATTAGTAGTTGTGCATCTCTTGCCCGTGGAGGCTTTTACTTGCTTTATCTATTGTCCATTTGAAGTTGTGCACTTGCCTGTGGAGGCTCTTTCGTTGGATCTTGCATTTATCTTCAATTTCCCCTTGAAGTTGCGCATCTTGTGGAAGCACTTCTTGTTTGGGTTTGTAGTTGTACTGATGCCATTGAAGACAACCCCTTGAAGTTGCGCATCTTGTGGAGGCACTTCATTGTTTGGGTTGTTGGCTTGTTGTGTTGTGGTCATTATCTCTTGAGTATTCTTTCCTTTCCCTGCACAAATCAAGTCAAGTTAGTGTTTGCTTTCCTTTCGTGTTCATAGTTGTATATTGTTGTTGTATCTTTAGCATTCTTTGTATTCTTTTGTATAGATAGTTGTTTCATTTCATTGTATCTAATTCAATTGTGTAAAGTAATTCTTTTGTATCTAGTTGTAGAGTTTTGTAAAGTTTGCCTTCTAATCTCTTTGTAACTTTAGTTAACCCCTTGCCCAACCTTAGGCACTAGTCTTAGTTGACTTAGGGAAAGGCTTGCTTGTCATTAAAGGTTTGCATTTCCATTGCTTGCCTCTCATATAGGCTAGATCCCCTAAACCTTTAACAAATTAAAATTAACTCCTAGACATAATCTTTTAACTCACATAGTAACTAGGTTCTACCCCCCTTAGCTTCGCTAGGAGTAAGCCTAGACAGAAGAAGTTCAAGTCGAGGGAACAGTGGGCTTGAACTTAGGCATTGTGCCTCCGAGGACACACTAAGTGGATTGAGAATTAATCCACGTTTGCAAGTGTATATAAGGACGGAAACATCTTTGGCGCCGTTGTCGGGGATAAGTCTTTTATCCTTGGCCTTTATGACATAATTAATTTATTCTTTGAAAACTAAGCAATAAATTTTCTCCCTAAAATTTTTTAACTTGGGTTGGTTGTTTATTGTTTGCTTACTCTCCAAGTGATGACTCCATCTGAAAATCTCTTTGAAGTATACTACAGGGAGCAATCCTTGTAGGCTGCTTGAAAGTCTTGGAGGAGAATCAATCTCTGATTTCCATCTCTTGTTGTAAATAATAGTCTAACGACTTTTTGTTTTCCTTCTTGTTTTTGCTTTGTTTATTTGAGATAAACTTGGTCATCTGGCGACTCCTCTTTAAAATAATTTGACAAAGTATTCTTCAAGGAGGAACTCACGGCTTGTTTTGCTTCATCCTTGAACTTGGAAAGGTTTTTGGATGAAGTTAGCTAGTTTTTCTTCTCGATGGATCCTTGATAATTCTTGGGTCCCAGTCCTTTTCTTTAGACCTTTTGATGGTCTAATTAGAAATGCGTACCTTCTTAAAACCTATTGATTTTTCAGGAATAGTTGGTTATCCTCATAATATATCTGAAGATGTTATTGAAAATTTGTCTGATTTTCATGATTATGTTGATGCTTGTGCTCATGTCAAGGCCTTTGGGCAGTTAATTGATGATTGGTATAATCCACCTATTTATGAGGATGATCTAATGAAATTGTTTTCCTGGACTCTTTGTGAGGGATATGCTTGTGATTGGTTTCTTTTTCATGAGGATAATTCGTTCAAGACCATACGGGACTTGCTGGATGCCTTTTTGGAGAGATTTGGTGATGATTAGAATGAAAATTACAATGAAGGATAAGGTACCACACACCCTCTACAAAGGCACCTATGAATGAAACACTACGACCCCTTGTATCTCATGAGCCCTATGCCCATTGAGTCTTGACCCCACCCACTTCATCCACTTTACATGGCTTAGAGAGGGATCTCTTGGAAACTCTCATTAACCTAGGGCAAGATCTACCCAATAGGACACCTCGTCAACCCTCTCATATTCAAGCTTGACAAGTCGCATAGTGTCTTTGAGCAATTAATTGTTTGATATAGTGATCTTTGATGCACATGCTTAGATGGCTTATCTATTGATTGGATTCACTTATCATGATGTTATGACTTGAGATCCTTGGAGGGCGTGCTCATTTGTCTTTGCAGGACCTAGTTGGTGGATAGTTTTGGGAGAACAAGCCTAGTTTGGGCTTCCATGGGGCTACAAGCCCACAGGTTGGATGTCAAGGGCCCGCATGCCAAATGAGAAAGATCATACTTGGAAGGCCTTGATGATGACTTGGACGACATAGCCCAGCCCTCACTTGCCAAACGATTTTCCCAGGAGGGGCAAAACATCCTCTTTTTGAGCTTGACGTCATGTTTGGTGGGCTAGGGCATGGTGGTGACATGATATGCATTGGCACTTGGACGTTTTGGGGGAGGCTTTGACCATGAAGGAAGACATTTGGATGCTTGACACGTGGCTTTGGGAAGCCTTACTACCCTCCTACATCACCAACGACCTTCTCCTAGTGCCAAAATGTCCCCTAAAGGGGTGATGTCCATGTAAATTAGGGTTTTATTTGTGCAAAAGTGAAATTTTAAATGAATTTTTTAATCTTACTTTGTTAAGGGGGAAAGATTAGGTTTGTCAACCCCTAATCTTATGGCTTACCCCTTAATTTGTGGACAAGTCACCGTGGTGACATTTGTATAAATAAGAGATCATAAGATCTCATTTTAACATAACTCTCCCTCATTGTGAGAAGTATTGGTCTGAAATTTCCGCTATCTTTAGCTCTATTTGTCTCTTGTGCACTTGTTTATGGCTATCTTGATGAATGGTTGATGGAGGAGTGAGACACTAGTCTTGGATGAATGCTTTCTAAATTTTATGGTGGATTATCTTAGCATCTTTCTTGATTTTGGTATGGTCTTTTACTCTTATGCTATCATTCTTTTTCAAGTCAAGGATTGCTGTGCTAAGAGCTAGGTGGAAAGTATAAGGACATACACCCTCACCATAGTCTTCATCATTTTATTGCTTCATCTTATTGATTAAACAAGGGTTTGCTAAAAAGTATAAGGGCATACACCCTCTTAGCTTAAACCCTAACTAGAGAAACTTGCCTTGGGAAGTAAAAGGGCTTACACCACCAAGGAGGTAGCTTTCTCTAGCTCTTTCTTTATTTGACTCCATTAACCCAATAGTAAAGGCACTAGTCATATATTTTTTGCATTGGAGATATAAAATCATTGCCTTGGAAAACGCAAATTTTGATCTTTTGAAAGGTTTCTTGCTTGAAGTTGTTTTGCCTCATAGAGAGGAGTCTTCCCCTACTAGGGCATCCCCTCTCTCCTACTACTCTAATTGTTGTTAAAAACTTTAACCTACAGCCATTAGGGCTGCATAACCCTAGCTACTAACTCTCTCTTAACTTCTAAACTAACCCTAGACTAGCTCTCTAACTTCACTCACTTAGTCTACTAACTAGGGCGCACCTTTTGGGCTAGTTCTTGGCACTTTTCCATGGTTGATTTTATTCTTACATGCCATTGAATGCTACAACCATAAGGCTGCAATTTTCTGCAGAAAATACATGTTATAACAGCTTGCTTTATTCAGCCTTAAAGTGTCATTTTTTCAGTCATACTTGATTGTCATATTCATTGATAATATTGTTGATTGATCTTATGCTTTACATGCTGATTTGAATGTCTTACCTGCTGATATAAACTGTCATATATTGCTGTAAATTAGGGACAGAAAGCTTAACTTGCTGATCCATGCTAACATATATCATTGCAAGTTGGATTTTCTTGTGTCTCGTGCAAGTACAATCATCCGGAGAAGCAATATACCTTTGGGGCAACAATCACTCGACTTACAAGGCATCTCTTCCCACTTTTCATTCCACTTAGACTTGACCTCTAGGGGCTTCACTTCCATTTATCTCCATCTCCATCTCAATCACCCTAGGGTCACCGAGATCGCCTCCCCAGAGTGACCTAGTCACCCTTGAAGTGCGGGACCTCCATCGAGGTGACATTGGATGTAGGATTCCCAAGTTGTAGCACTTGCTATGTGGTTGGGTCGGTCTTTGCCCAACCTACAACTTGCGCTATAACATGGAGCATATATAAAGAGACAACGAAACAGAAATATGAGAGATCATATTATATCGTTGTCCTTAAAAATGACAACCAAGAGTGTTGTATATATGTCAAGCAAGTTTTGTTATTCTTGTTAGGAACCACTCATCTAATTTTTTTAATATAACATTATCTTGCATGTCAATCTTATTATTACGTATGACTTATTTCTCACGTTATTACATTATATTATATCATTACTCAGATACATCACATCCTTTGATAAAATAAACATTGCATTGTCTAACAAATATATTCTCCTTATTAACATAAGCACCTGAATGTAAAAAATAAAAATACTATATTGCTATTTGATCCAATTCCAAAGTTTTCATGTAACATGTACAATTTCATGCTTTTATATTATTCTCTTATGATTGGAAAAGGGGTTCTGCAATACACTTAGTGGTCAAGGTCACTGAAACAGTGAAGTACATTGGCATAACTACAGTTAATTAGCTTTTACCGGCTGGGTTAGGTTTGTTTTTTACAGATGGACAGTAAGAAACATACATTAGATACGTCTTTCTTGAACAACACACTTGGAGATGCATCTCCAATAGACAAAAAATGCTATGAGAAGCATGAAAAAAGGCTCTTTCTATTTAGGTTTGCTTTTTATAGATGGACAGTAAGAAACATACATTAGGTACGTATTTCTTGAACAACACACTTGGAGATGCATCTCAAATAGAAAAAATATGCGATGAGAAGCATGAAAAAAGGCTCTTTCTAGTTAGGTTTTCTTTTTACAGATGGACAGTAAGAAACATACATTAGATATGTCTTTCTTGAACAACACACTTGGAGATGCATCTCAAATAGACAAAAAATGCTATGAGAAGCATTCAAAAAGGCTCTTTCTAGTTAGGTTTGTTTTTTACAGATGGACAGTAAGAAACATACATTAGATATGTCTTTCTTGAACAACACGCTTGGAGATGCATCTCAAATAGACAAAACATGCTATGAGAAGCATAAAAAAAAACTCTTTCTATTGGTCTTTTCCATTGACTAACCATTGAGATTTTAAAAACTGTTAACAATCAATCTCTTATTGGGTATTGCTTTATGCAGAAGTCGCACCACTGCTGCCATCATTTTGCTGATTATGGTGACCTTACCAGTATCATAGAGTTATAGCAAGGGTACTTCATAACAGTGCATTTAGAACAGAAAAACTGAAGAAACATAATATTTGTTACTGAAATCAGCAGTCCAGAATGAAAAGTCAATATTTTGGTTTTGAAATATGCTTTATCTACACAAGGAAAAGCAGAACCAACAATAGTGTGCATTACTTGAGAATCAAAAATGCTCATCATTGAAAAGCAGGAAGAAGAACTCAGTAGAATTACCATTACGATCATAGCCTTTGAGATTTATGGGTTCACGTTGAGTGAATTCCAGAAGCTGTTGCCAAGTGTCCTTGGAGATACTATACTGGGAATGTTTCTGCTTGAACACAATAAAATTGCAAAGTGTTAAAAAAGGGCCAAATAGACAAACAATCATATAATAATGCAAAATTCATAAGCATTGTGTTAGATTACAAAATTCAAAAGCATTGTGAAAGAATACAAATATGTCAAATGGGATTTCTATTCCCGCATGCCAATGTCTCCAGATTATGCACATAAATCTTTTTTGAAGCATTTAGGACTTTACTACTGGAAATATTATTAATGGAAACTCTCTTCTTGTATCTTTACATTCATTCCTTATTGGTGTTGTGCCTAGATCTACTCAAGTACCCAAAATCTGGAGAAAAAAGATGACAAACGAATCCTACTCCAATACACAATGAGCCTGAATACCAAAAAGTGGATGAATTATACAACACAACAGAAGAGCTCTTGGAAAAGTCATTTTGGCAGATATCATCATTCAAATCTGTTCTGTGCCACAATTTTTAGTGTTAGCTTTTAGCAATGTATTTACTTCTAAGAGAGACGAGGAAATTATGCAAGCAAAATGTACTTGCAATACCTAAAAGGAAAGAAGCATATGAATGAATCATGATCGTGAAATATCAAGATGGAGTGCAAACAGAAGATTGGGAAAAAATAAAAGAAATCTTCCAAACCCACTGAAGATTTTCCAGGTCTTATCAAGCTGCCAACTAGGTCTGTCTTTGACCTCAAGTTGGCTCTAAGTTTCAACTGTCAATGAAGGTTTTGCTTCTGTTTTAGGACAGCCAAAAGTTCAGGAACTTCTTGCTGATTTGTTACGGTTACATTAGCAATTTAGGTGCTCTAGCATGTAGTTTTAGTCACCAAGGATTAACACATGCATATCAAAATAAATGAAACACACCTAAAGATCTTTACAGCTGAAAATACAGTAGTTCTACACTTTAACATACATGAAAATGAACACGGGTATTTTTGGTCAACATGACCCTGGATAAAATCCCCCTGGGGAAAACCAGTTTGGAATATATGTGTATATATGAGGAGAATAGAAGGTGGAATACAGCAAGTACAAAATATAGATGAACCCGATACAATAGCCATCGGGTGTGGCCCTGTAACATCAACAAATACGCCCTCCATGGGCTCATAAGTCACAAGGATCATAGCAATGCCAATCACATCTAATCATCAAGTTATTTAAATATGTGCATGAAACCCCTTTATCCAGACAAGTGCTCAAAGACGTTATGCTAATCTGCAAGCCAAGTTTGGAGGGGATACTAGGGCGTCCTATTGGGCTAATGCCCATTGGATGTGGGAAGTTCCCGGGAGAAGTCAAATCCATGCCATGTCAGTGGATGAAGTGGTAAGGGATGTCTGGGCAATGGGTGCAGTGATAGCAGGGAAAAGTATAGCTTACCTGTGGGTGCCTATGAAGAGGGTGAGTTGCACCTTGTCATGGATGCAAATGTTTCCAAGCCCATTCATGTCTTTTATCTTTTATTCTTATCGCTTTTTTTTTCAAGAGGCTAGTTAGGGGACACTANAGTTTGGAGGGGATACTAGGGCGTCCTATTGGGCTAATGCCCATTGGATGTGGGAAGTTCCCGGGAGAAGTCAAATCCATGCCATGTCAGTGGATGAAGTGGTAAGGGATGTCTGGGCAATGGGTGCAGTGATAGCAGGGAAATGTATAGCTTACCTGTGGGTGCCTATGAAGAGGGTGAGTTGCACCTTGTCATGGATGCAAATGTTTCCAAGCCCATTCATGTCTTTTATCTTTTATTCTTATTGCTTTTTTTTTCAAGAGGCTAGTTAGGGGACACTACCCTGGCGTGGTGACCAGTGGTGGCAATGTTATCCACACGCATTTCACGGAAATGATAAGGTTGGCTCGTGATGAGACCCCCTTTCTCTTGGCTATGCCACCAAGAGCCACTACCCTGGCGTG
>SNQJ01S0150267.1:27568-48022 GCA_010110895.2 Picea sitchensis | reverse complement strand
GTATTAAACTAATATCACAAAATTAACTCTTTATTATTTTTAATTTTAAAAATAAAATAAATATTATTAAAATAAAATCTAATTTTCATAAGCTTCCTAATAAAATTGATTGGAACTTGGAAAAGACATAAAACATATTTAAAAATAGATTTTGTAAAGTTTAAAATCCTAACAAAGTAGAAAACAAGAAAATCACTTTTTCCATCGAGATTAAATCTTATTTTAAGAACATAGTATTTATATTTATAACATATTCCTCCATAAAAAAAAACTAAAATAAATTCAACAATCAAATTACATTTTCTATGATTTAATATAATTTTGTTTTTTTTAATTGATATTTGAAACTAATACAAAGATTATATTCCTTGTGCATGAATAAGAAGAGGTTCCTTAACTCATATGTGTGGTTGAAAGTGGTGGTGGCCTCGCTGATAATAACGTACGTTGATTTTTGTGAATACATTTCTATACAACTACCTTTTAGTGAGAGAAAGTTGTAAATGCTTTTCAAGTGAAGACAAACATTTTTTTTCTCCCCTCAACTAAAGAGAAGCCATAGAACAAACAAATATTTAATAAAATATATGACCAACCAAAATTTACTTCATTCAAAGTTGACCAACTGTACTGCATGGACTACAAACAAACAAACGCCTCATACTTTTAAAATACAATGGAAGCACATCAAAGAGAATAAATTAACATATATTCCTCTCATATAGTTTGATTGTACATCTCTAGCCAATAATTCATACATAATTGACAACACAGACTCTTTTTACTTTATGTAGAGCTCTTTGAACACCTCCCTCTACTTAAAAGGTGTCATTGAATAGACTTGGCATACATATAAATCTTATAATATTGCATTTCCTTTGTTTTTTTAAAATTAAAACTCTTTGAATACTTCCCTCTTGTAAATAGTTAAAGCTATTATGGAATTGACTTTGATTATAGAATTAATGTTAAATAATAAAATTTTATTGATATAAAATTAAAATAATAATATAGCAATAAAACTCATGCCTTTTAATGGATTAGTTATAAAAATCATGAAAAAGGAAACATTATGATATTTATAAAACAAATTATGGAAAAAAATATTAATATTTTTTAAATGAATTGGTTTTTGGCATTGAAAGGTCATAATAAGAAAATATATCAATAAATTTTAAATGAAGAGGTTTTCAAGACATCTAGAAATATCATAATTATTGATGCCACTCATAATTAACACCATTATGAATCAAAGATAAAATAATTATAATATTAATATTTTTTAAATGAATTGGTTTTTGGCATTGAAAGGTCATAATAAGAAAATATATCAATAAATTTTAAATGAAGAGGTTTTCAAGACATCTAGAAATATCATAATTATTGATGCCACTCATAATTAACACCATTATGAATCAAAGATAAAATAATTATAAATCAAAGGTAGATTAAATGTTTTATTATTTAAAAAAAACATCTTCAAAGATTTTGGCTTTATTTTATATATTGTCTTCCTTATATTAAAAAAAAAACTACTTTACATAATCACTATGAAATGTATTTTCCTCATATCATTTGGTATGATTGAATAATAATAAAAAAACTACTTTACATAATCACTATGAAATGTATTTTCCTAGTATCATTTGGTATGATTGAATAATAATGCTTTTCAATATAAAGTATTTAACAATAAAATTTTAACATGTCCAACAAACAAATTCCGAAATATATGCAAGTTAATGAGGAACTTTAAAAGTATATGCAAGTTAATGAGATTTTTTAAAAGATATAATAAAAATATACACATCACACACCATGTAATATAATTATGAATGATACAAATAATCTCCACATAATATACATCCCCAACTTATATTACCTTTCAAATACAATTTAAAATAATATATATATAAACATATTTCTATGGGTCATCATCATGATTCCAACCCTACTAGAAATTTCATCCCTAATCATTCCTATGGATCATCGTCATGATTCCAACCCTACTAGAAATTTCATCCCTAATCATTCAGATATATATATGTATACATATATATATATATATATATATATATATATATATATATATATATATATATATAAACATATTTTTTATGGGTCATCATCATGATTTTAACCCTATTAGGAATGAAATCCCACCTTCATCCCTAAGCACTCAGATTTGTAGGACATGGATAGATTTCATGCCTTGTTAGCATCATGATTCCAACCCTAACTATGAAATCCCACTAAACCACCTTCATCCCAAGCACTCAAAGTTGTAGGACATGGATAGATTTCATGCCTTGTTGTCATTTCTAGGCATGGGGAAAACCTTATTTGTTCATCCTTACTTGATATTTTACAAATTACACTTAGATCAAATAAGTATTATATTATTAATTGCATGAAGCACTCAGATTATTAGCATTGGGATAGTTTCCATGCTTTGTTGTCATTTGTAGGGATGGTAGGGATGGGAAAAACCTTGTTTTTTCATCGTGAGCTTATATTTTACAAATTATAATTAAATTAAACAGGGATTATAATATTAATTTCTGCATGATTTTGTTTTCACATACAAAGTATAGCGCATGTTTTTTTCTTTGTATCTAGTGGAATTAAGCAACTTGTGTGCTTGTTCTCACATGACCATGGGTCGACTCCAAACCGCTACCACTATAAACTCCAAGCATACCCTTGCAGTCCCACATGCAATACACATGGCTTTACAAGGTTTGAAACAACAACATCACAAGGAGTGTCTTAACAATGCACTATATCGCTAACTGATCTACACCTCAGGGACGAGTATAGGTATGTTATTGATGTTGTTGTACTATTTTTTTTAGGAAACTTTATTGGATCTTATATTTCTTAAAATATCTAGAAGTGTACGATGGCTCCCCTGCCAACCATAATAGCAGTTATTAACTCTAAGGGATTCAACTGGTTTTGAAGTGATGATTTATGGCTTCCTTGTTAGCAACACACCTTGAGAAAATGGTTGAACCCATGAACTAGCCCTTAGATCTTGTTGCTACACTATACTACAAAAAATTAAAGAATTGTAGATTTTCAAACATGATTTGTTTGTGCGGGTTAAAAACCCCCAAGATGATGAAATTGTCTAATGACCAAACCTAGGTTTTTACTCCATGTGAAGGTGCAAGTCAATATGACATTAATCAATGTATCTTTGAAACTTGAAATCAATAGAACATCATTAAAGAGGGCAATGGTGAAGAAGTTAGCTTTACCCACCTAAGATCATTTGGATTTGTATCTTTTAGTATGGATATATAGAGATGTACCACATTGTAAGGCAGCTAGAGAGGTAGCGGGGGGCCTAGAGCCGTCCATAGTGATAATAGTGAGGTCATTCAATGTAAGTGGACCAGGGTCCACTATATTATTAAATAAGGTCCACTATGGTGGTTAGATATAAAAAATAGGTAATTAGATATACAATGTGTAAGAGTGATCCTCTTAGAAGGTTCTACTTCTAGAAGATTCCTCCCTCTAGAATGTTCTTAGGGCGATGGTAGCACATATAAAGGGGTCTAAGCAATGTAATGAGACATGAAGAGAAATATTGTATTTGAGCTGCAGTCTAATAGGAGGATGCCCCCTCGAAGAGCAAGTGAACAGGAGAGAATCCATTCCATAATTGTGGGATCTATCAGATGGTGGATGCCCCACCAAGGGCTCGCAATAATAAACTCAGGGTTTCTATATCATTGTGGATGGCTTGTGTATTCGCATTTGTGGTGATTATATTTGTAGATCTATTTGGTTCTAACAAGTGGTATCGAGCACTTTCCTCGCGACATTGTAGACAAATATTTTTATTTTTGTAGATTTGTTTTCAAGAAGACAAAAGAGGGCCTTTACATTCTCGAAGTTTCTAAGATATTTATGAAAATTTGCAGGAAAGGGTTGTAGATATGAGTTCCTTTCAGAAAAAATCCTTAAGTTAAAAAAAAAATCATCCCAAACTGAGTCCGGGAAGTCAAGATATTGAAGTTTTAAAATCGCAATTTTTCGTGGTTTTTTCCGCGGACGGCAACGCGATTTTTTTTTTTTTTTCATTTTTGTAGCAGATTGGAGGCCGAATTTTCAAAAAATTACATATCCAAGTTCCCTACACTTTCACCCAATTTAAAAAAAATCATCCGAACGGAGTCCGGGAAGTGAAGCTATGAACATTTTAACTTCTCAACTGTTTTTAGGGTTTTTTAAGAAAACCACAATTTTTGTTGTAACTTATTGTTTTATTTTTTGGAGGTTTTTCATGACAACCGGGAATCAAGAGTTCATAGGGTGCTCGTGATGGCTATTTCTTCTCAAAAACCTCTAAAGAAACTATTGAATCATTCAAATCCCAATTGTTTCATACATTGGATAACAGATTGGATGCATTTGCACATGGCTCTCACAGACAAATTTCACAAATGTACCACAGATGACCTCAATGATAGTTTTGTAGTATTCAAGATTCATTGAATAACATGTAAGAGATATTTCTTATGGAGGACCTCAGTGATGAATATAATCAAGAAATATATGTTTGGTATGATTTTGAGGCGACAGAGATCGTATATGGATAGTTGTCATTTCTAGGATGACAAACTTTCATATTTTATTTGATGTATCTACTCCACCTTCTGTAGAGAACATCAATGTGAAAAATTGGGAGCCAATGATTATTATTACTAGTGTCCATCCTTCATATTATATAGTGGTATTATTCATTCTAGATCAAGCACGAATTCCTTTTTCCACTATGTGGATGGATAATTTTATTTGGATCCACATGACAAAGTCAAGATTTGAGAGTATCATTTTGAGTTGGTTATTGGGTTATAAAATCTTCCACGGGGAATTCAAATGAGCATTTGGACATGGGACTCGGGCTTATAATGGTGGTTGGACTACATCAAAGATGGTGGTTTTCTCCTTTCTACATCGCACCTAGTTCTCAAGTCTTCTTCAAGACAGGTCCACACTATCCTGTGGGGACCCCTTGCATAAGGGGAGCCAGGCATCAAGCTGATGACAACATTCTTCATAAGAGGGATGGAATGTAAGCTAGCTAGAGAGGTAGGTAGTGGGGGGCCTAGAGGGTCCATAGTGATAATTGGAGGTCATTCAATGTGTGGTGGACTAGGTCCATTATATTATTAAATAAGGTCCACTATGGTAGTTAGATAATAAATGGGTAATTAGATAATATATACAAATGTAAGAGGACTTTTAGTTGTTCTACTTCTAGAAGATTCCTCCCTCTGAATGTTCTCTTTAGTGATGGTAGCACTATATAAAGGGTTCAAGCAATGTAATGAGACATGAAGAGAAATATTGTATTTTGGAGCCAGAAATTAATAGGAGGATGCCCTTTTGAAGAGGCAAGTGAACAGAGGATCCCTTCCATAATAGGATCCATTGTATGGTGATGCCCCCTACCCTCAAGGGCTTGGTAATAATAAAGTGTGGTTTCTTCATATTGCTTCTGTGACTTACTGGTATTCAAGTGATTGATAGATTATATTTGTAGATATATTTGGTTCTTAATGCTTATTAGGAAGTAAAGTAAGCTTAATTGTATGATTAGATGTAGTTATTGATGTGATCAAGTGTGATGTGGTGTTTTTATACATTTGTAAAGTCATAGTTGATCCATAAACTATATTAGGTATCTGACTAAATGGTTTTTCACAAATATCTTCAATTATACACAATTTTATTTATTTTTATAAATATAGTAAATGTGTTGGTTGATGTCTAATTACGAAAAAAATGACAAAATTTTAAATGAACAAACACATACAACCAATTAAAACTAAACACAAATTTTACCCTAAAGAAACCCACTCTAGGAAAACTCTAACAATGGAATGGCTCCGACTATTTTTGTATGGATTATTTTAAAAGATATATTTTACAAATTATAAGGCTCAAATGAGTAAAGATTGGTATGGACAGAAATTTGGATGCCACAACAATTTCTTTCCTTATCTATAAATTACCATGGATGTTCCATTGGACAATCTGTTACAACAGATTTAACAAAATATTGAAATATTTACTATGAAGGTTAATTTCCTTCAGATGTCTGATTCTTTAATTACCAGTTTTCTTCTTAAAATGTATGAAATAGTTGAAATAAAAAAAATGGATAATAGGAATAAATACTCACACCCATCCACAAATAAACACAATATATAACCTGAGAAACCTAATATGGGAGGAAACCCAATACGGGAGAAAACCCAACTAGAAATATTGTGGCATGTATGGTTACTACATAATCTCTCCTTCTTTATTATGCTCTAAAAATACTACTCCTAGGTTCTTTGCTCAACAATGGAATAAATACCATGATAAAGAATCAAACCCCTTATCCTCCTAGTGGATCAATATTTAACATCACTCGATAGCCATCTAGGGGTAGCGTTTTGACTTCCTCAACTCTAAATTGTGATAAGGTTTTGGACATTCTAGAATATTCTTGAAAGTACATATGTTGCTAGCCCCATATGAATGAGTAATGGGGGATGACATCACATCCACTCATACCATGGTGGTCAACATGGTAGGTCAACTTGTAGGAGGCATAATGTTTGCATACGAGCTCTGATTAGCATGATTTGTGCATCGTTGGAAAGGCCTCAATGCATAAAATAACATCAAGGGGTCCAAGCTAGAGCTAGGAAAGTTTTGACCCCAAAAATATAGTTTGATGTCTCAAAATGGCTCTGGAAGGTTTCAAACCCCAATTTTCCAAACTTAGACCTTCCATTAAAATGACCTTGCAAGTTGATTCCTCCAATATTTTCCACTATGAAAGAATCAAGATAGATGAAAAATAATATAATGATCCAATCTGGATTATACCTCCCAATTTAGGGAGGCTTTTGGTCCCCAAAAATTTTACTGAATGAGGTGAGGAACTTTTTCCTCTACCGTTTCCTTGGAGTAGCACTTTGTGTTGTCTAGAAGTTGTCCTTTCAACTCAATCTACCAAAGGTCATGCTTCCTCTATATTGTAGTTCTAGAATGCTTCTGCAAAATTGTGTTGTCTTCCAACTTTGCTTCAACATTTGGTCCTAAGTCCTCTATGGAAGGTAGGACCTACTCCTCCTCTTGATCTAACACAAAAGACTCGTAGAGTTTAAGATTCTCCACATTGACTATTGAATATATTCCCATGTGTGGGTGTAGACTAAGTATGTAGGTATTATCTCCCATGTTCTCCACTATCTTGAAAGGTTTGTACCACATAGCCTTGATCTTCTTACTAGGACCCTATAGTATTTCCTTGTTTAAATGTAACCAAACTCTGTCTTCCACTTTGAATGACTTATTGGTTCTATGTTGATCATGTCTGGCCTTGTATTTTTCATGTGAGTTATTTAGTTTTTTATGTACTTGAAAATGGATTTGCCTAATATTCTCAACCAAATTTTCTACTCTCAATTCATGTCATGTGAGGTCCTCCCTCACTCCTCCTTACTTTCCATATACAACATCCAAGGGAGAAGGTGGAAAATATCCAAAGAAAGTTTCAAAAGTTGGTTTACCAATAGAAGTGTGGATTGCTATATTATAAGAGTGTTGTATGTAGATTAGATTTTTATCCTAGGTCTTTATATGCTTCCAGTTGTAACCCCTCAAAATTTGCACCAAATTCCCAATGGTTACTTCTATCTTGCCATATTCCCATGGATGGAATGTTGTAGATATATTCAGCTTAGTGTCCATCTTCTCCTATAATCTAGTCTAAACTATACTAATAAATCTAGTATTCTTGTCTAAGATGATGCTCCTTAGTATCCCAAAGTGAACCCAAACGTGTTCAAAGAACATGGTTGTTTCTTATTTTCCTTTAATGGTCTAAATTTTACAAGGCATGAAAATGCACATCTTGTTAAACCTATCAAATACCACAAATTGATAGTCATGTCCCTTCCTGGTTGTTGGTAAACCTCCCACAAAATCCATGGAAATGATTTCCCAAGGTCAAGTGGGTATAGGTAAGGAATGTTATAGATATTTCTTCCTATTACTGGGCTTACTAGTACAACAAAGTATACATACTCTAATATATTGTGCTACATCTTCTTGCATTATGGGCCAACAAACATTCCTTTGTATGTTTTCAATTGTCTTATGTTCATCTACGCTCGTTGATCAATGTTAGTGTATATAGATCCATCATTAGTATTTTATTTTCTTCTCATGTTTCTTATATATTCTATAGTTAAACTTATTTCCCTTTGAAATGTGGGTTTTGGATCAGGATACCATCAAGTCCGAAGTTCCACAAACTTGCAAACCCACAAGTCTATACGTAGTTACTTTTCTTAGTCGATGATCCCAACACTTACCCAATTTTTGTTTGTTGCAAAAGTCCAATTGTGGGAGACCACACCACTCCTCATCCTCCAAATACCCATGTCCCACAACCCAAAAACCCGCAACACTCAAAAAGGCCTCTCATAATTCTACATCATGCATAATTCACCTTTTACCTTTTTTCGTTCTTAGTTGATTTCCTAAATGTGGATGTAGGGCACCCCTTTGATTCCATTCACCTTTTCCCTATACCTGTCGTCCAATATCCCACATTTTTGCATCCTCCAGAATGACTAAATCATTTTCACAACTTTCAAAATAGACCCTTTTGGTACTCAATATATTTCATCAATGTGGATGCGAGAGTCTCTCTTTCTTCTCTTTTTTTTGTCCATACCCCATAGTCCTGCATCCCTCAATATGACATTGATCATAATACACTTTCCATCCCTCACTTCACACCTCCATACTTAACCACATTTCATATTTATCGATACCATATCAACATTTCTAGTGACACTTACTTCCCCACCACCACATCAACTACCACTTGTGTGAATCTAATACCGTTATTATCTGGTGTGAATTTCATAAAATCTTTGCAATAAATTCAAAATCAGACTGTGCAAACTAGAAAATTTGAACTAAGAGATACAATAGTTGATAATCAAGGAAATACATGGTAAAAATAAATAAAGAATTAAATGCCCCGTTGTAAAAGATTATATTGAAAGGAGAACCACCTATTCTTAAAAAAGGAAATCTGCATAAAGACATGTCAAATAAAAGGAAATACTTGTATTGTGGTGATACTTTGTTGTAGGTGAATCCCCCTACAGAAAAGTGGATTCCCTCTTGGTCTCTAGACTCCTAAGCCCAAGAAAGAAAAGTTCTTAACATGGACACTGAATTCCTTTTAGATCTAATCAAGCTAATAAATGAAATAGAAGGAGAAAGATATGTACCTTATTAATGACGTTTGTCCTTACAAAGTCCTGGCTGAGCTTCAATCTTGAGCTCCTTGATAGATCCTGTATGAAAAACAAAGATACAATGGACTTCCTACTCTAATGAGATTAGCTCAATCATAGATCCATCTACTGCAGACAAACTCATATGGAACAAGCATAAGTTTGAAAGAAACAGGCCAAGCATTGATTATTAATGAGAACAAGTAAAAGTAATTACAATCCTTTGAAGTGCAACAACTTCTTCCAGTTCTCCTTGTCCAACCCCTTTGCTCAAGTAATCTCCATTGATTGCTTTGATGGCATCTCACTCATGAGATCATAAGTTTTACATCTCCAATCTTTTCCATTTCAATACCTTCTTATGAGATCATAAGTTAGGTATAATTCGCAATCTCCATTGTAAATACCTTCTTATGAGATCATAAGTTAGGTATAATTCTCAATCTCCATTGTACCTTTCACCATGAGAAGGCCTCCTTATATAACATTGGAGAGGTCCAACCACTTGAGAGATCTTTGGGATAAGTTGAGGATTCCTCTCCTTCAGTTGAGGATCTCCCCTAAGATCATGCCTTGACCATCTATTCGAATCCAACTACCTTCAGGAATTGAGGGTTTCTTCTCTTATTTGCCTCAACAAAACCAGAATTTGTTAAAAAAGGGGTAGCTCTCCCCCAAAAGGGTGCACAGGGCGCTCAAACACTCCCCCAAAGAGGCTCAGGGAGCACCAACACTCCCTGACAGTGGGTAGGGGAGCACTCCTCTCCAAAATCCATTTTTTTGTGGTTTTTTCAATGGCAAAAGGTTTGTACTCCCAGTCAAGTGACTTCTCTTCTTCAAATCTAGTCTTTGGGGTGTCTTAAGTGTATTTGTGATGTCGTTAGAGGCATGACATAGGAAATATGGAAGTATACTATTTGTGACACTTGCAACACTTGTAGTTAAGATGCGACACTTGCGGACAAGATGCAACACTTACAACACTTGTAATGACGACACTTACGACACTGTCGAAGTGAGTAATTTTGAGGTGTAACACACTTTCAACACCCTTGGACATTGATATAAAAAGGATCCAAAGAATTCTAAGGATAACTCATAATTTGCAGAGGCACCTCAGGAAGCTCAGAATGGCATCAACAAATAGAGAAAGGGAAAAAAGTCAAAGTCCTCGAAACTCAGTGAAATTAGCATCCTCGTGAAGAGTGAGTTGCAATCATTCCAACAATGTAAAAGGTTTGTCAAATAGAGTTACAATCAAAAGATATTTGTGGTCAAATTTTTGGTCAACCTATCCTAGTCAGCAGGGATGAGTCGACATCCATATTGCTGACATCAACATTAGTATAAATGACATCAGTGTCCATACAGGGTACGTAGCACCCATAAAGGTTTCATGATGGCATCAGCATGATGATGTGGAAGCACCAGAGGCTACCACATGTCATCCATTTGTTGCCTTTTCCGGTCAGTCCATGGACCAATGGAAAAGTTCCACATGGCAGTACGTACAACCATGTGGCACTCTGTACAACCACCTGGCAGGTGACATGATAGCCTAACGAAGCAGGAATGACATGGTGATGACAATGTAGAGGTGGTGAAATGGTCCAATGAATGGCCGCCATGTGGTCCAGTCATGGGATGCCACATGGCAGTAGGAAAACGTCCAATGAGGGATAACAACCGAATTTCCAAATTTAAAAGAGGTTGTCCAAATGATCAACTGTCCTGCCAAAATAGCGGCACCACGAACAGTTTTCCATGCAGCCAAAAACTCGTACCAAAAGGGGAGTACCAGCTCACCATACATATATATATATGTATGTATGTATGTATGTATGTATGTATTCCGCCATATTTGGCCACAACAAACAAACCACCAATGAGATCGCTATACTTAGAGGAGGTTACCAATATATGCCATATGGTTAAAACAGTACGCCAAAGAGAGGAGGAACGTGGGTTTGACCTCGAGACCTCCCCCAAAAAAGGCCCTATTAATACCTCCACCAATCGTTGGGCCAAATAGTCAGATTGGTTAATCTAATTTTTTATTTAAAAATTGAAACTTGCCAATGCACGGTGTGAGGACCAGGGTGCGCGACCATATGAACAAGGCATGGAATTCGAGAAATATTCCTTTTAATTTATTGCAGGTTGCAGGCACAAAAACCGAGTCATATTTTCTCTTGGGCCTGAAAATGCCAGACTCAAATCGAGGCGTGGAGACAATCATTTTTGGGTAATTTGATGCCACGAATTCAATGGTGTTTTTTGTTTTCTGATCTGAGGAAAAATTCTCTAGCTTAGCTCCAAAATGAGGTATACTTATGTATTTTACCAAATTATTTTGTTGATTTAATAAAAAGGCCTACTATTATAACACTAAATTGCTCTTCACAAGCATAACTGGCTATTGGCCCTCTTACTTGCATTTTTTTCCAAGCCATCACTGAGTTGCTCTTCTAATTTTTTATTTTTTTTAATATGTATGTGCCCTACTCCACTACTACTCACGTACATATTCTTGCTGCACCACTACAGACTGCATACGTACACATGCTGCACCACTACAACTCGCGTATACTTGCAAAAGTTACAAAAAATAAAAAATTGCAAGGAATTCATTGAGATTACGGGCTATTGGGTAGTTTCCCAACTAACCCACGTCCTATAGTTCGTCACCTAATTGAATAACCATCCTTTTCCCATATAAAAGGAGGTGTTGGGGTATCATTCCACATATAGACATAATAACAGTGAAACTTTGCCCGTTTCACATCCCCTCCTTGCCCCATGCATTTGCAACCCCTTTTGTGAGAACTGCCTCAGAATTCCCCAATTTTCCTTCCTTCCTCCATCAAAAACCCATCATACTTCCCAAGGAGAAGTTTGAGAGGAGAATCCATACAGAGGCGCACTTGGATCTTGGTGAAGAGGAGCCTAGACCAAGTTCATGGAGTAGTAACCAAATTTGGTTGTAATTGATCATTGTATTATCAATAAAAGAAGTACTTTTCCTGTCCCAAACCATGATGTGTCAAATGTTTGCATTAGATTTATGTTTATTATAACATCTAACCTTAGTTTGTACATGAATTACATGATTGTAGCTTTCTATTTGTCTGTCTTTGAATGCAGGTTGACCTTGGGAGGAGGCATGCAGATAGCGAAGCTATCAAACATGAGAGGATCATCACCAGACACAAAGTAGAGGTATAGTTACCCGATCCTTCTCATCTTTTTTTCTTGTATGAGTCTAGGATATGTTTGGGGTAGTTAGAGAAGTAGTTGAATTTTAGATGGTTGTGATTTGTCCTCGACCATCCTAGGGTTGAAATATTTCAAGGTCATCCTTATGAATGACTTACTTTCATGATCCATGGACTCTTCCTTCCCCGTCAACTACGATGGAAGGGATAGGGAATCCTGGCATGGCCATGCCCTTGTCCGTGGTATAAGTTGTGTACAATATTGTCCAGCAAGATTCAGTCGAAACCGATCTGACTTTTGCATAGGAGTTAGATCCAGTTCTCGAGCCTATTTGGGATCAATGTTCCCTCACCAATACTAATTCTTTAGACTTGGCCTTGCCCTCATATGAGGAGATTCTTGATGCATTAATTGGTCTGGACAGACCCTGGGATGATCTCTATCATAGATCATATTTCTTCCTAGAGTTGAGAGGAATAGAGGAAGGTGAATTCATGTTGACTATGACTAGAGACAGGTCTTGTCCTATTAATCCTCTGGCTACACATGTAGTCTATGTCGAGGGTAATATGGCAAGTATCAATGAAACGATACCTATAGATATCTCCAGAACCCCTAGCATCATGGATAATCTTTTCTTTAGAGAAGACTGCTCCCCCGAGGAGATTCGAATCTATATAGATTTATTTAAGGAATTATGTGATGTTTTTGCCTAGTCTTATGAGGAAAGGCAAGGCATTGATCCAAGAATCGTCGAACATGAGATAATGACTTATCTTGATGCCAAGCCAATCAAACAAAAGCTTCGTCTGGTGAATCCTTGGAAAGAAGTAGTTATTACGCATGAAGTAGAGAAACTGCTTAAAACAGGTTTTATCTAGCCCATACAGTTGATGGAATGGGTGTCAAATCTCGTTCTAGTTAACAAAAAATAGGGTACGATTCGTGTGTGAATGGACTTACATGACTTGAATAAGGCCTATCCAAAGAATAATTTCCCCACCCCATTCATTGACCAGATCGTCGACGAATGCACAGGTTGTGAGGTCTTTTCATTCATGGATGGTTTTTCAGGATATAACCAGATTCAGATCAAACCTAAAGACCAGCATAAACATCTTTTATCTATTTGTGGGGCACATTTGCTTATCAAAATATTCCTTTTGGCCTAAAGAATGTTAGAGCCACTTTTCAGTGGGCCATGTCTTTCACTTTCCATGACCTTAAACATATATTCAAGGCTTATCTCGATGATCTAGCATCACGATCTTGTAAGAGAGTTGATCATCCTGCACACCTCCAACTAATCTTCAAATGATGTCGCTACTATCGGATTCGCTTGAATCCTAACAAGTGTAGTTTCTGCATGACGTTGGGTCATCTTTTAGGTTTCATAGTTTTGACAATAGGGATCATGGTCAATCCTATTAAGGTTCAAGCGATAGTTCAGTTGCCTCCCCCATGCAGAATACCCAAGCTTCAAAGCTTATAGAGGAAAGTGAACTTTCTTCGGAGTTTTATTGCAAATTATACTGAGATCACTAAAGGGTTCATGCATTTATTGAAGAAGGGAGTCCCTTTCTGTTGGGATGAAGTCGCTCAACGCTATTTCAAGGCATTGAAACATGCCCTTACGTCTGCCCCTCTGCTTCGACCTCCCAATTATAATAATGATTTCTTATTTTACTTGGTCATTGCAGAGTTGACCATCGGTATGGTCTTGGTTCAAGAGAATGATTTTCTCAAACAAAATGTGATTTATTACCTGAGTCAAGGCCTGGCTGGGTCGTAACTCAACTATTCCCATGTTGAAAAGCTTGCATTGGCAGCAGTGCATGATGTCCAACGATTCCATCATTATATTTTTCTTCGCAATACCACCGTCATTGTCGTTGTGAATCCATTTCAATATGTGTTGACACGATGAGTCATTGGTGAAAAGATCGGTAGATGGATTGTTATCCTCTAGAAATTTGACTTGGATTTTTTTTCATCAAAATCCAAAAAGTTGTTGGTCTTTGTGGAACTTATCTCAGAACTTCTGATCGAATCAGGTGATTTTACGCCCTAAGAATCTCCTATAAAAGGAGATATTTTTCTAATTGCATCTTTGGACCCATGGTATGGAGATATACTAGTCTATCTACAGACTTTGAAGTGCCCTGCTTCTGATTATCATGAAGAACGTCAACAAATTTTTCATCAGACACGAAACTATCTCATACTTGATGACACTTTGTATCATCGAGGTGTAGATTGTATTCTTCATCAGTTCCTTATACACAAAGAAGTAGAAATCATTCTTAATGGCTGCCACATTGGAGCATGTGGTGGTCATTTGTCTGGGTTGGCAACAACTGAAAATATCCTATGAACCGATTAATTTTGGCCTATGTTAATCAAAGATTGCATTGAGTCGGTGAAGAAGTGCCACCCATGTCAGATCTTCTCTCAGAAGATGAGGGCACATCCTGCTCCCATTTTTCCCATCATTGTCGTTAGTCCCTTCACCAAGTGGGGGATTGATTTTACTACATTCCACCTGGCTTTAGCCAGGGAGCATCACTATATCATCGTAGAGGTATACTACTTTCACAAAGTGGGCTGAGGCTATGCCTATGTTTAACAATGATGGAGAAATAATGACTCTCTTCATTTTTAACCAAATAGTAGCAAGGTTCGGCATCTCGAAGGAGATTTTCACCAACTATGGCAGTCACCTCCAGAAAAAAATGATGTCTGAGTTAACATCAAAGCTTGGGTTGAGGTAAGAGAATTCATCACCCTACTACCCACAAGCGAATGGTCAGGTGGAGGCTGTGAATAAGTCCCTCAAGACTATTCTACAACGAATGATCAATTATGCCAAGTCAAATTGGAATTTGATTTTGTATTCAACATTACGGGCCTACCGAACGTCTATAAATACTTGTTGATGGGCGAAATTGACCGCTCGTCAACTGGAGGAGTGGATCCGGTCCGGGGTTGTCTAAATAACCCAAGCCGTTTGGAATGATCCACTCCAACAGGTTTAGCGGCTCCGTTGGCCGATCTAAGTCCTAGGAAAACGAAAGAAAAACTAAGCTAAAGAAACTAATCTAGGTGAAAAAAAAGCCGCTACAGCAAACTATATATACAAATCTAAAACAGATATATACAGTTTACTAACTAATATCTTAAAACAATAATTCTACTTATTAAATGTTCAGCTATCAATACAATTAAATCTCAATTATATATGTATAGTATCTACATAATACAAATTTTGATCGAAATTTGCAAAATCATTTGTAAATTGTCGTATGACAGCGAAGCTATTATTTTTGGACTTTTATAACTTCTCTGTGAAAGAAGTGAAATGAAAACTATCTAAGGTAAGAAATTAAAATAACAATCTGTACTATATATCTATCTAATCTATAGAGAATTCTTGAATTTATTAACTATTAAATTGCAGATAACAAACTGACCTGAAGTAACGCTTCCTATTTGTCCTGTGCACAGTACTCGATTTAGCTGTTTGATGGGAGGAAACCTGCACCAGATTTTCCGCAAGCTTCTCGTAAACAGGAAGCAACAATGCTCTTTGAATACGAATGATAGGACAAACAAGACATAAAACAACAACAATTTTATAGTTTACAGATCATCACATTTAGATAAATCCCAGTGCGAAGATTTGTATATAATCGTTCATTTAACAAAGAAGATAAATCTTCTATTAAATTCAAACAAAGTAATTGCTGTGAGTAAAATGAGATACATCAAATATGGACAGAATTTAAATCATAACACATTAACCTGTAACAAATCTTGATATTTAAAGTAATCAATAATTGGATTACAAATTGTTATGCACAAAACTTGAACAAAAGTAAGATAAATTGAAGCTAAAGTCATACAACAAATCCACTTCTATTCGAGTCTATATAATCATAAGTCCATAGTCTCTGTTCTTCCAACAGTGATGGGTTGTTTACAAAAAATAATAAGTATATAAGGCCACAAGGTGAAACATCCCCTGTGGAAAATATCAAAACTGCTCACAAAAAATATGGGAACAATCTCCCAGATTCCTATTTTTGCCTAAGACTAACAACTTCAACCAAAACTATGTAACAAAAAGCATGTTCTAAACTACCACAGTAGATCCAATTCCCATTGAAATTTGTGTGTACCTGTAGATGGAAAAGAATAAACAATTTTAGATAGTGTTTAGTTGTAAAATCAACAAAAATCCAAATTTTATGACTAGCTACAGAATCTCACGATTCTGTAGCTAGTCATATTTACAAACAAAATTGTTTTAAATTAATCCAATGATAATAGAAATGTATGCGATCTATCAAACAAACCCTTAATTACTAATTCAGAGTCAAAGAAAATCATTCACACCAAAACAAGCCAAATCTTTTATGCCAATTCAAAACTAATAGAATCATTTTTGAATCAATTCAAACAAAACAGAACTATATTCGATTTATCCAACAAATATTTTATACTAATTCAGAGCAAACACAATTGGCTATGCTAATTCAAAACAAACTAAATCGATTATGCTAATTCAAAAATAAATCATTCTTGCTAATTCAAAGTAAACATAATCGTTCTAAAAACATTGTTGAAATAACATACCTTGGCTGTAGAGATACGATTCAGTCAAGCCAATTTTGAGTTAACAAAAGCAGTAGTTGCCTCGGAATTTTTGAACATGATAGAACCTATGGTCTTTTGCCTCTTATCGTAAGCTTGCAACCTATCATTTTCCTTAGACAACACAGTCACCCGGTCCTCCAAGGACTTAATTTTGGATTGCAACAGAGGGACATCTGTGTAGTATCGTTTGAGCCAAGAGTTGCATTGAGTGCACTGTTGTTGATTGGGCCGAGTCACTACAGGTGAAGCATCTTTTAAATTACTAGGGGTTCCACTGTCAAACTTGATTCCGGAGAAGTTAGGGTCATTTTTAAGGCATGGTGGGAGGTTGGATACGTATTCATAGGGTTCAACAGAACAGAGGCTGTGTGAGTATGGGTACTCCTCGGCCAAAAATCATTCAATCTCAAAGTCCGAATCTTCACTCAAAACAATAGGCTTCTGGTCTGTGTTTTGTTTGGGCTTGTTATGAGCACACCTGGATATCCAACATGCAGCCTTCCTTCCCTTGCTATTGACATCAGTATTACCCTTGCCCTTTTTTCTTGCAGGCTTCTTAACAGTCTTGGCATTGTCTTTCGAACATGGGTCTGGAAAGGTGTCAGGTAGGTTAGCATTGGGGTAGGTCGAGGGTTCAACAGTGTGTAGGAGGGTAGGAGGTGGCACGACAGACTCGACAAGGGTTTCAGTGACCACAGTCTTGTCCACTTTACCACATTCAGGAGTGGCAAAGCCATTCCTCAATAAGAAAACTTCCCAACAGTCACCACTCAACCTCAAATGATGAACAATAATGATTTTAATCAAGCAGTGATGGAAGAGGCTGGAGTCAGCCTTCTCCCTCTTAAATCGTTTAGCCATTTTATACAGACTGCGTAGGAGGTAGTGAGGCATATTCAGAGGGAAATCTATGAAATTCATAAGTAGCCAAAGATGATAAAGAAACACTAAACCATATCTACCTTCGCAAGTCACGAATTTCTTAACAATGGCCAATAAATCATGCCACCTAGACTTAAGGGCCATGACTGGCATACCTTTATCACAACTGATAATTTTTCTTGAGGTAAAAAGGAGCGGCCATGGCACTTCATCCACCTTCGAATTCTTAAACCACCTCTACCCTTTAGCTGGCAAACCCATGGCTGAGCTGAGGAATTCTTTGTTCAATTCGAGCTGGATATCTCCAACTTTGGCCCTACATCCATCGAATGTGAGGGAAAACTGTTGAGCGGCCGTGAGGTTGAAACCATCAAATTTTCGGATGAACACTAACCAACCATTACTCTCCAAGTCCTCATGAGCATTTTCAAATAAAAGCAGCGTTTGGACACCATTAGGTTCTATGCGCACTACAGGGGCCATAGGAGAGAGCACACAGTCGGGGTAAACGGTGAGGAGGCTGGACAAGATAGACACAGGACCAAATTCTCACAGGTTTCCCCAAAACAAATAGAGGTAGCCCAAGATACAAGGCAGACATTAATGCCTATGCGTGCGCGGGTGGTGGAATGAAAAGAAACCATGCAAAACATTCATTTTGACATGTACAATCAACGACACCTTGGTAATTCAAATCATTAACATCACAATCCAAATATTTTGACCCAATATCAAATAGATTATTCACATACTCATTGAAATCCATAACATTCATAACCAAAAGATTTTGACCAAATGAAATATCAAATAACCATTTGAAAACCATAGTGTTCATAACCAACAATTGGTCAACAATAGTATGTGTATGATTTAAAACAAAACAACATTTCGAATATAGCACCAAAGATTTGATCATAAAATTTATGTGTTGTATGAAACTATTGCACCAAGGATTTAATCAAAGACACCAAAAATCATTGCATGGGGAACCTATAAATTGAAACCATATTAACAAAAGTTAAATGCAAAGTGAGTAAAGGTTTGGTGTCTTGACACATGTGTGACCACTATTGAGTTAGAAGTGAAATGACCACATGAACAAGAGTATTCATAACAATCCAAGGATGATTTTAATGCCATCAACATGACTTCCAATTCAAAGTTTTCACACTTGCAGTCATGAAAAATGAAAACAAAAGGCAGGTGTGTGAATGCGCAAGATAATAGTGTCGTTTCATTTAAAGAATTGTGAGGAATATTGAGGGTTCAAAACCCTTTGTGTGGGCAGCTTATAAGGAAAAGATAAAAATGCAAAATGGCTTCCAACAATACTGCCATCAATTTCTCACCTTTTCAACTCATTTACGGGCTAGAAGAAGTCTTGCCTATAGAGTGCCAAATCTTGTCTTTAAAATTGGTAGTAGAGTTATTTCCAGACACTTCACCACTTGAGGAGCACCTATTATATCTCGATCAGCTCAATGAGAAATGTTGTGACGTAGCCTCATCCAAAGAGGATCAAAAGCAATGAGTTAATTGTCAATATGATCGGTCCATTCATCCCCATATTTTCTCTTAAGGCGACCTTTTCCTGGTTTATGAACAAGATAAGGATCCCCTAGGGGCAGGAAAGTTCAAAACCATGTGGTTTGGACCTTTCATTGTGAAAGAAGTCTTAAAGAAGGGCACTTATCGTCTAGTTGACTTTGAGGGGAATGATTTGGTGGAGCCTAGAAATGGGCTCTACATCAAGAAGTATTACTCGTAGGTTGGTCTCCTAGGTGACTTCTTGTACATATGTATAGTTCTTATATAGTTAGTTTCTTGTCTTTTTGTTTTATGGACGTGTCGTTATTTATGTCATCTTTTTCACTGTGGAAGATGTCAAGTGAATCGGAGGTGTTCTTTGGTTTCGCGGATGACGCTAGCTGACACACTTGGAGGCTTGCTTCTACATCTTGGGTGATTTTCACGCCTCAAGGCCAGTTTCTATCTTCCGGAGGTATCTATCTAGGTGAAACTACAAACAATTTCTCCAAGTACAGTGCAGTGATAGAGTTGCTTTGTGATGCTTTGTCGCATGGAATTTCTCACCTTGGGGTCTACCTAGATGCTTAGCTGGTTGTGTCCCAGTTAAATGGGGTTTACCTTATTTATGATCCTACTTTACACCGACATTTCCTTAGGGTAGGTATCTTAGCGTTTCTTTTATTACATTACGTATATCCATGTTCCTAGGAGATTAAATCAAATGACAGATACTCTAGCTAATCAAGTATTAGATTGGCATGTTGCACACACATAAAAAGAAGCACACACATACACATGTACATACATTTGTAAGGAAATGTGATCCATAAGGCATAAA